>JAJIBD010007029.1:0-53355 GCA_021461705.1 Cryptotis parvus | reverse complement strand
TTGGGTTCTCTCTTTTCCTTTTTCTTACAAGTCTTGCAAGTGGTTTGTTAATCTTGTTTATTTTTTTTCAAAGAACTAGCTTTTGGTTTTGTTGATCTTCTGGATTGTTTTTTGACATTCCATCTCACTAATTGAAGTTTTATTATTTATTTCTTTCTGCTTGGGTTGGGATCCTTTTGTTGATCACTCTCTAAGATTTTAAGTTGTGAGGACAGACTGTTTGTGATGGGCTTTTTCTTCTTTCTGATGAATGCTTGAAAGAGCTATGAACTTGCCTCTTAACACTGCTTTTGCTGTATCCCACAAGTTCTGGTTATTCATGTCTTCAGTCTCATTTGTTTCCAGGAATCTTTGGATTTCCTCTGTGATTTCTTTTATGACTTGCTGGGTTGTTCAGCAGTGAGGCTGTTTAGTTTCCAGGTACTTGGTATTGGTCTCCGTTTTGTGTACAACTAACTTCTATTTTCAGTGCATCATGATCTGTAAAAATAGTTGGCACAATTTCCATCTTCTTGATTTTATGGAGGTATGGTTTATGGCTCAGCATGTGATCTGTTTTGGAGTATGTTCCATGTGCACTGGAGAAGAAAGTGTATTCAGCTTTTTGGGGATGAAATGCCCTATATATGTCCACCAGCCCTCTTTCTTCTATCTCTTTTTTAGGGCCAGTATTTCCTTGGTAAGTTTCAATCTTGTTGATCTATCCAGGGTTGATAGAGCATTGTTGAAGTCTCCAACTACAGCTGTGTTGCTGTCAATGTCTTCTTTGAAGTCTATTAGTAGTTGTTTTAGGTATTTTGCTGGCCCCTCGTTTGGGTGCATATACGTTTAATATCGCGGTTTCTTCCTGATATATGCATCCCTTGACTATTAAGAAGTGACCTTCATTGTCCCTTCTGACCTTCTTTAGCCTGAAATTCTATGTTGTCGGATACCATTATGGCTACCCCAGCCCCTTTTGGATGGGTTGTTTGAGTGAAGGATTGTTTTCCAGCCTTTTATTTTGAGCCTGTCTTTGCTCCGATTGTTCAGCTGTGTTTCCTGAAGGCAGCAGAATGTCGGATTCAATTTTTTGATCCATTTTGCCACTCTGTGTCTCTTAACCTGTGCTTTTAGATATTGACATTGAGAGAGATTATTGTCATGGGATTTTGTGCCATCTTTCTGTATAGATTGGTTGTTCTTTTGGGTTATGTCTCGTCTTATAGTAGATCTTTCAGTTCTTCTTTTGAGGTTGGTCTTGATTTTATAAAGTTCCTAAGCTGTTGTTTATCCAAAAGTTGCATATCTGTCCTTCAAATCTGAGTGAGAATTTAGCTGGATAAAGAAATCTTGCTGAGGCATTCATTTCATTAAGTTTTTTTACTATATCCCACCACTGCCTTCGGTTTAGAGGGGCGTCTTCTGAGATGTCTGCTGAAAGTCGAATGGATGCTCCTTTGTGTAGAATTTCCTTCTTTGAAGGGTAAGTCGAGAATAATAAAATAATTGGAAATTATAATTTCTACAGTAAAGTATTACTAGAAATAAAATTGCTGATGGGAAAATGAGATTGGAATTAAGAATACAAGCTGGATTAGTAAGTAAAAACCATCATAAAGAAATGATTAATGTAGAGATATTTATGTCAGGCAAATTCGAAGTAATTTCAAGGAATTCACATAATGAGACCACTGAAAAGCTTGAGATGGTAATAATAATAAGTCATGGAGAAAGTTACTTAAAGTTGGTGTTTTGGAATTGATGCAGTTACTGGGAATAATAGAGGAATGAAAGTAATCAACATACTTGTAATATATTTAAAAGCTACTTGAAGCCTTAATTTTAGTCGTATTTAGGATGGTTTGTATGTCATGTCTTACTTAACGTCAATTCTCTCAAAAACACTTAATTTGTACAAAGGACAGTGCTTCAAATAAAATTTATAAAAGGATTTCATTAAAATTTTGATTGAGTATATGTAAAATATAAAATTTTATAAATGTAAAATATATAAAAGGCTTTCAGATAAAAATCTTAATTGAGTCATTTCTCTTTCTCATGAGAGGTGATCTGTGTTTGGTGACATTTGAAGTAATAGAAGAGAGGACAGAGAGTCGCTGCTTTTTTATTTTAGTGCTACTGTCGTGTTGCTCATTGTCACTCTCTCTTACTGCTTCTGTCAATTCTTTCGAGAAGCCCAGAGGAAGTATTTTTAGTGGAAATATTTGCATTATATGTGAGATGGGAAATGTAACAAATTTGACTACTGATCAACCCTGGAAAAGCAAATTTAGTATACTAATTTCTTTAATGTAGATGGATTTTAAAAAATTGAGTATCTCGGTTCATGGTATTTAGACTATAGATATAAATATGTCAGAGAGTTAAATTATGTTACTAAATAAAAAATACGTAGCACTAGAGAGATAGTTCTATGGACTGAGTGTTAAGTTCTATATGCAGGAAGTCTAGGCACAGTTCTCAGTACATATAGGACCCTAAGTGCCTCTAGGAGCCAACTCCTGTTCTTATAGCCAGAAGCAACCCTTGAGCAATCCCTTTACAACCAAATATATATTCATATATGCCAACGTTTTATATGCCAGTTTTTTTTTTTTTTTGCTTTTTTGGGTCACACCCGGTAATGCTCAGGGGTTTCTCCTGGCTCTGCACTCAGGAATTACTCCTGGTGGTGCTCGGGGCCATATGGGATGCTGGGGATCGAACCCTGGCCAGCACAGGCCGGCTGTGCAAGGCAAATCTGCTGGTCTATTGTTCCAGCCCCAATGCCAAAATTTTTTTTTGCTGTTGCTTAAAAATATAGCCTGTTCTAAAGATGAATAGTTTTTCTGTGTATAAAAAAATACATTAATACATGTCCTATCAATATACTTTGATGATAAAGTATTCTGTTCATAGGATTGCATTATTTAAACTAAAGTTTGTTGACAACCAAGATGTAATGACATTTTCTTTGATACTAAACATTCTAATTTCCTTGACTCCACTTTTTAATGGTAAAAACACTTTAGAAGTATGCTATATTATTATTTATAAGAAGATAATTTGCATTTGGAGGACATGTCTATGAAAGCAATTCATATACTTTTGGTATTTATATTCATGACTTTGAATGAAATGTTATATTCATAACTTTCAATGTCCTAATGTTTAACTTGCCTGGATGAGAGTTATGATGTATTTCTTACCCGAGATGATATTTATTCACTTTTTTCTTTGCACTTAATCCACCTGCAAGAACTTAAGGCCTGTCATAGACTTTATACTCTAGTAGACAGCTTATCAGCTTCTCTGCAGACTTCACAATTTAAATTTTAAAGTAGAAATGAATGAATTTGTGTTGCTTGTTGAGCCCATATTCTGCATTATATCTGCTCTCTGGTTCTGGGGTTTATAACTTAAAGAATGGATGGGAGTTCACTTACAATGGCTTTATTATATGAATATAGTCTTTCTATACAGATACCAGCACATATATTAGATGTGAATACATATGTATAGTGATGTGTAGTTATATGCACATGTATGTATTCTTTTTATACTAATGTAGTTGTGAACCTTTTTAGAGGTTAAGTCTGGGAAGAGAAATTGTTATTGTTTATCAGAAGAATTTGATATTGGAAGAGATAAAAAAAACTTATCTTTATATGGCATTGTCAGCTACCATCTGCTTAAATATGAATAGTTATAAAAATCATGAGTGGAACTGGCGAGATTTAATTGTTTTTCCAGCTTCCATGTGAAGTAAGGATTAAAGAGATTGTTAGTATTCATAATGGTACATAAAAGGGAAAACTATTAATGGTCCATAACTAAAATGCAATAATTATATAATCAAATGAAATATAAAATCCTCTTTTTTCAGTCAAACTAAATTACTACATATCTATCACCTTAAAACATACACTGGGGTAAGTGGTGTTTTTCTGTTTGTTTGTTAGTTTGGGGCCCACGCCGCAACCCCTGGGGATTACTCCTAGTTTGGCAAGCAGGGATCACACCGGTGATGCTCAGGGGTCCAAATGAGGTGCTATGTAGGGATCTATCCTGACTGGCTTTCTGCAGTGCAATAGCCCTGTCCATGTTCTATCTCTCTGGGCACTAAAACAGTTGTTTGAACTGTGAGGAAATTTTTTTTTTTTGCTTTTGGGGTCACACCCGGCAATTCTCAGGGGTTACTCCTGCTCTGCACTCAGGAATTATTCCTGGCGGTGCTTGAGGGACCATATGGGATGCTCGGGATCTAACTCAGGTCGGGCTTGTGCAAGGCAAATGCCCTACCTGCTGTGCTATTGCTCCTGCCCCAGGAAATCTACTTTAAGATTCAAAGACTGTACTGCAGGCTTACATTCAGGTCTGTTTATTTTTCAATTAATTCATTTCAAGAATTTCATACCTGACCGCAGGAATTTAGTTAAGGTTTTGTTTGGCTTTTAAGGTTTTCCTAAAATATGTACTAATGACCAAATATTTTCCAACCACTCTTTTATTTCTTTGAAAAGAACTTAATTGAATATATTTTATCATTATGAATTTGAAGTTATAAAAGGAATTATCCAACTTTATTTTTATAACTACATATCTTTTCAATAAATGTAAAAGAAAATTTTGTCTTTGGGAATATTAGAGTATTAGTAATATGAACTGGTTTTACTTCTCTTGATTTATCGTTTGCTGGAGCCATTAACAAAATGTGTATTTTATAACAGCAATTTATTATATTTTCAAGGTCAGCTTGTATGCTAATTAATAACATTTTAAATGCGAAATAATGATATTTTGAAAATAACTTAATCTAGCTTTCCCTTAGTAACTCAGTTTTATCATGAATCAAGCCTTTATATATATATATATATATATATATATATTCTAATCAAGAAGCCAAGTGGCAATTAGATAATTGTAATTGATTGTAACTCTTTTTATGATGCTATGAATCGTGTTCTGGTGCTCATCTTCTTTAAATAATGACTCCTCATATTAAGGGACATAGATTATTTTATCCAAAGTAAGTTGTTTTATTAATCCGAAAACTACGCATTTGTATGAATTTTAAAATATTGTCACTTGCAAAAGCCAAGAGTGAATTTAAATCAGAAAAACTAGCTGCATATATTTACTTCATTTGAATCTGATTATGTCTCCTAACCACTTCATCTGAAAAATATACATTCAATTGCTAGTCAGAATAACATTAAGAATGTATTTAGGAGTCCAAGTAAACTATTTACGCTTTACTGAAAAAATAGGTTTTCTCTAAATTAAAAAAAAATGCATGTATGTAACTGTGATCGATGCTTCCAAATTAGATTGGCTGCAACAACCATTAAACCAAAGGACAATAAAATATTCGCTTTGCTAAATATGGAATTGGTAAAAATAGAACAATCAAATTCTTGACATTATATTGTGGTATATTGTCGGGAACACCCCAGGGTCCCGACAGTGTCAGGACAGAGGTTCTCTTCTCATCTCCAAGGACGCCGGGAGAACAGATGAAAACTCACAATTTCGGTGGAGTTCCAAAAAAGGCTTTTAATAGTACAAAGAAAGCTCTTCCCACAGCACTCCAATATAATGAACAAACTCTAGCTCTGGTCCGAACTTAGACCATACAAGAGAGCCTAAGTCTCCCACCAAAGGGGGAGAGGATCTCACCCGAGCTGAGTCTTACCTAGAAGAATGAGCAAAAGGCCAACTAGCAAAAAGCCAAAAAGCCAGAAGCTAAAAGGCCCAAAAGGCAAAAGGTGAAGTGAAGGGGCCTCAAGTCAGCCCCCATATACACCAAAGTAATCCAATCAGGAGGGTCATGTCAACAAAGAACTCTAAACAGAGTGTAGTGCCACACCCTATTGCAGGTATAAACAAAGGTTATGCCAAGGTCTAATCCCTTTCTACCAAGATTATCTCTTATGTAAAACACTGGAGAGGGGGGGGCTAGTATAAAGTAATACATCTTAACTTCATGAGCTTCATGTAATCTAGATGGTACCCACAAGGTCCTTCTTATTATTATCTGTATCAGGGTGATTCTGAGTATCCTGTTCTCGTATCCTGAAAGGGTCACACTCGCCTGCTTAGAGCAAACTAGTATGATCCTTCCTATAGTCTTCTTATAGTCTCAGCGTAGCCAGGGTGGTAGTCTCCTGGTACATTCTAACTGTCCCACGCTAGGTGCAGTGGGTATAAAGAGGAGCTGTGCCCAATCTAGAAAACATAGAAGTCTTAGTAGATGTATAAGTCAGAAGTTACTCAATCAAGGTGACTTCTGTAACTTTGCCACACCCTCTAGCAGTGTTTACATAGAAGGGAGGTCTCATTAGAATGAACCTTGACTTAAGTAGATTAAGCTGGGAGTGGGCAAAACAACAAAACTCCCAGAATAGTTAAACCTGTCCTCCAACAGTATATGTGACCACTATCAAGTATGCTTGAGTTATTTTAAAGAAGCTGTTTGAAATTAAAATGATAAACAGTGTTTCTTAATAGAACATAATTTACATGTTTCTTAATAGTTTTGAGGGCCATCTAGCCGGTATAGTATTTTAGTGTAACATAGTCAATATAATTTTAATTGAGTGTTCGCTTGCAAGTTATTACTCGACATGATGTGAACAGAATATTTAACTTCATATAATTTATATCTACTCATGTAATAAATTTTTATTAAGTAATATATCTAATATAATAATTATGCTAACACCAGCATTCAAGTGTCAGAAAATTATTCATATTGTTGGAAGACAAGGTTGGAGTAACATAAAAGGATATGAGGAAATGTCACTTGTCACTTGTCTTCCCATTGTTCATCAGCTTGCTCAAGGGGGCTTCCATAATGTCTCTATTCATTGAGAATGAGGTCCATTATTGTTACTGTTTCTGGCATAAAGAATACACCACGGGTACCTTGCCAGGCTCTGCTGTGGCTCTGGGTTCATCCCAGGAGGCCCAGTCTTTTCTATGTCAGACCATCAACCATCCAGGACCATGGGGCAGAGCCCTGGGGATGTAGACAACATGTGTCCTATCTGCCACCTGCTGATGCAGCTGGGCACTGCAGCCACACCTGCAAGACTTCGAGGGGCAGGAAATGAGGAAATGACAGTAAGTTTGTCCAGATTTTATTGATCTCTGACTTTCTGTTTTCTCAATGTTATTTTTAATTATCAGTACAGCTTCACTTGGTAGAAACTTTAACTAGCAAAATTAGCCAAAAACCATCGTGCTATGAAGTCTAGAATTAAAATGTAGTTATTTGTATCTAATATGAGCTGAATTCGGAGAACGATAGCCATCTACTTTATCTCTTCTGTAACCTCAGTTTACTCAGAGCTCCCGCATATTGATTCCAAAACCCAGACAATTCATCAGAAATTGGCAATGATGACTTCAATATGGGACTTTTGAAACCAAGGCATAGCCTTTTAAGATATTGTTTTGTGAAATTCCACATTTATATGTGTAATGTTCAAATTTTTTTTACTTCATCTTATATTTAAAATGTCTGAGATCCTAAGGACATACCAAATTGTTAAGCTGTAGCGCTCAATTTCTGTAATGTGTAATGTAATAAACTAATGATAAGTCAGAAACAAATGAAAAGACTCCGAGATAACTACTAAGGTATTTGGATCTAATGTTGTGTTTTTTTTTTTTTTTGAGTCACACCTGGTGACGCTCAGGGGTTACACCTGGCTGTGCACTCAGGAATTACTCCTGGTGGTGCTCGGGGACCATATGCGATGCCGGATTGAACCCAGGCTGGCACAGGCCAGCTGCGTGCAAGGCAAATGCCCTACCCGCTGGGCTATCGCCTCCGGAACCCACTAATCAGATCTTATAATAGTTTTCAATTCTTCAGTGAGTGTTCAAGAATCACCGTAATATAGCATTATTTACATTAATCTAAAGTGCTCAGTGGTCAGTTACCCCAGCTTAAGCCTCAATTAAATACATCATTTTCTTTCATCATTGTTTTCCATACTTTTCCAGTTCATTATATTCTCTCATTCTCTGTACATTTGATGTAGACCCCCTATATATGTTATATAGTTGTGTCCCTTCCAACCCACCTTAGTAAAATCTCTGGGATGACAGAAGCCAAGTAATTTTTGTGGTATTTCCTGTACCACTGCTGTGATGAGGAATGCTCTGTGCAGAGAAAGCACTCAGGTAATTACAAAATCTGTCCAGCAAGTTTCCTTGGACAATACCCTTACTTTTTCTTCCCTTATACTTCCACTTCGATAACTAAGTAGAGGATTTAGGTTCAGGACTTATGAAGCTCCCAAGACATGATATTTTATTCTTTGGGGACCTAAATAACAAATGGAAAAAATTATTGTTTGAGTATAAAAATAAAAATAGATGAGAAAATTTGATAATAAGAATGATTTATGGACCAGATAGTCCAGCAGTTACAGCATATGCCTTGCGTGGCCTACCTGTGTTCAATCCCTGGCATCCCATATGATCCCGTGAGCACCGTAAAATAATTTCTGAGTGAAGAGCCAGTAACTCCTAAGCATTGCGGGTGTGACCCCAAAAGGAAAAAAAAAGAATGTTTGAAGTTAATTGAATAGCACTGAGGTAACCAAAAGTAATTTTTAATGAAATTATGTGGTTAAAACAGTAGGCTGTATAAAAATGGTAAAATAGATGAGAAAATCAGGTAATAAGATTGATTTAAGTTAGTTGAAGGAATAGTATTGAGTATGCTCAAAATTTAATTTTTGAAAAATAATAAAATTATGTGCTTAGAACATTAGGAGAATTAAAAAAACATTTGACAATAATCTCTAAAGACATGACAAAATGTCAGGAACTGTAAGAAATAGAATTATAGAAATGTCATGTAAAATAAATGATATTTTATGCAGTTTTCTGTCTTGCTGATCATTGTTCAGGAATTTATACCCAGATTATATGCCAATTCCTCGCTAATTAAAAGATAGAAGAGAGAGAGGCTGGAGTGATAGCACAGCAGGTAGGGCCTTTGCCTTGCACACAGACAACCTGAATTCAGTCCCTGGTATTCCATATGGTGCCCTGAGCATTGCCAGGAGTAATTCCTGAGTGCAGAGCCAGGAGTTAACCCTGAGCATTGCCGGGTGTGACTCAAAAAGAAGCAAAATAAATAAATAAATAAATAAAGATAGAAAAGTCAGAAAAGGAAAGATTGAAACATGTAATTTAAAGATATTTTATTATAGCTTCATCATAGTTATCTGGATTTGGTCATAAAGTATCCCTCTAACAGGCAAGATAATAAATACAGAATGATCTCTGTATATGTTCAATACACAGAGATCATTGACAGTATATGTTTAATATCATTTTCATATCTGAACAAGACACATAAGCTACTTTTATTAATTTAGTGGTTAAGCCTGTATTAGCTCTTTATTTCATTCATTCGGTTATTTTGTTTTTGCGTCACACCCCATGATGCTTAATAGTTACTCCTGGCTCTACACTCAGGAAATACTTCAGCAGTGCTTTGGGGAACCATATGGAATTTTTAGGAGTAATTGTCTTAGTCTAAGACAAGCACCCTACCAGTTCTATTGTTGCTCTGGCTGGCCCAGCCTGTATTAGCTCTTTTAATGAAAATTAATTTTGCATAAATTTAGATTCACCTTTTCCTTGACAAATAATATCTCTGGATATATATAAAACCCTAGTTTAAATTAACTATGACAGTCCAGGGAAGGATTAGTGATCATTTGTAAGAAGCCATAAATATGTAGTTAGTTTACTTCTGAAGTATGAGATAATTTTTTCTATATAGATAACAAATCTTATAGAATAATAAGTAATATATAGCCAACAATTTATACTCAACACATATTTTGTTGTTTAGTTGTTCTTTATCAATATCTATTCATGCTTCTATGATTGAAACAAGATTGTTGGTAGGTTATTTATATTGAGTTCCTTAAAAAGGGAAAGATTGCCTTTAAACTTGCAATATATGCTATATTTAAACTAATTTAAAATTAAAATATATCTTCAAAGCAAAAAATTAGACACCTGTTGGGTTTTCTTTCCAAAATAAATCTGTTTGCAAGTGCTTCCCTTGTGATTTTAAAATCTATTTTAAAAAGTACTGAAAAAGTGAGTGACAAGTAGGGACGGTAGAATATATGCTTGATTTTACACCCCACAGAGTATAGATCCCATCCTAGGACATTATTAACAAAAGGGAAGCAAACTGTCAAGAGCTTTTAGTGTTTTTGTTACTCCAGCCGTACTGACATTAGATCTGTGGGTAATGAGAAAAGAAAAATATGCACCCCAGGCGTAGAGAGCTTCAGCCTCTTATGCACTAGATTCTGGAGATGATATAGGGAATCGTTCTTAAAGCTAGTCAATCTAGTCTATTTCTCCCCCTCAAATTTTTATTACACCATTTTAGACATACAATTGAAAGATGCTCATGAAGAGTTTTGATTACACAGTGTTCCAACACCCATCCCTCCACCCAAACCCATCTCCCCTCACCAATGCCCCCACCAACCCCCTCCCATACCTAAACTACTTGGCGGGTTCTGTATTTCATTTCTCTCCTCTTTATCTCTCCCTCGCCAAACTTTCCTGCACATCGTGGAATGCAGTGCATTAAAGGACATCACTGTTTCCACTATTTTAATGGACTGCTTCTGGGGCCGCCTACCTGGGCTCGAACTGGTTTTGCTCTGTTAATCTGGTCATGAGGCAGTTTCCCAGCATCCAGACAGCGAAGGTGGTGGCTAGTGTGGTGGCGAGTCTCATCCGGCTGCTTCCGGGACCCCCCAAGAGGAGATGGGCCCACTCCCAAAACCCATCTGTCCTCCCGGGGCCCCATAGTCAGCTGTGCCCAGGGCGAGCCGAGTTTCAGCTTCCCCAGCCACTTGTGAGGGTCTTCATGCTATGGCTGGTGGCCCCAGGGCAGCTCCTGGGGCGGGGCCACCAGGCTCAACAAAATGGAGGGGGGAATGGCTGACTCCTGACTCCATCTGACGAATTCCCAGTGATTCCTGCTTCTGGGAGCCGCCTACCTGGGCTCGAACTGGTTTTGCTCTGTCAATCTGGTCGTGAGGCAGTTTCCCCAGTGTCCGGACAGCGAAGGTGGTAGTTAGTCTGGTGGGCAAGTCTCATCCGGCTGCTTCGGGACTCCCCAGAGGTGATGGGCCCACTCCCAAAACCCATCTGTCCTCCCGGGGTCCCATAGTCAGCTGTGCCCGGGCGAGCCAAGTTCCAGCTTCCCCAGCCACTTGTGAGGCTCTTCATGCTGTGGCTGGTGGCCCAGGGCAGCTCCTGGGTGGGGCCACCAGGCTCGACAAAATGGGGGGGGAGAATGGCCGACCCCTGACTCCATCTGACGAATTCCCAGTGATTCCCGCTTCTGGGAGCCGCCTACCTGGGCTCAAACTGGTTTTGCTCTGTTAATCTGGTTGTGAGTCAGTTTCCAAGCGTCCGTACAGCGAAGGTGGTGGCCAGCGTGGTGGGCGAGTCTCATCCAGCTGCTTCGGGACCTCCCAGAGGTGATGGGCCCACTCCCAAAACCCATCTGTCCTCCCGGGGCCCCATAGTCAGCTGGGCCCAGGGCGAGCCGAAGTTCCAGCTTCCCCAGCCGCTTGCCAGGCTCGACCTAGCCTATTTCTTAAGGACCCAGCTTTCAGCAATGGAGTTATGAAGTGAATTTAAGCACTTCATAACTCCATTATGTCTTTATTGACATCAGTCCCAGAGTGAATCCAAATTAGTATTAATATGAGTAGACAAACTAAAGGGTGTTTCATTAAGCAGTTGTCTAGAAAATAGATTTTCATTAAGTGTCTGGAAGCAACCCATGGAGCTGACCTCAGGTAGGGGCTTGGTCAGCCCCTGGCCAAGACCAACATTGCTCCAAGAGTTCATGCTCACGTTTGGGGGAGAGACCATGCTGGCCCGACTTGGAATTGAGATTTGGGCTCTGTACTTTCCTCCACCTCCATGCCAGGTACCCAGGAAGTGAGACCCACATCACGCCAGACCCACAGCTCTTTTGGTGTGGCCGCAAAGCAGCCTTGTGATATTCTTAAATAATACTGATTTTAGGATAAGGTCCTTCCAGAATCTTTCACATTTATACACTGTATACAGTTCTAGACAGGTTCTGATACCTGTCATCCCAGTAAGCCTAGCAAGAAATCAGAGCAACCCACACATCATGTGGTCAGTCATTCTCAACATTCAGACTCCATAGTTCCTCAGAGCTCCATCCAAGAGGAAACCTGATCTTTCCCTTTAAGTTTCCCATCAGTAAATGTTGAGATGAGGTGGTATACTCTGCTGAGAGTATACCACCTACAAAGCAGAGCTTGGCAAGATACCTGTGTTTTATTTGTTATGCCAAAAAACTAGTAATGATTATGAACCTCAATTCCATGACCTGAAGATTCATTTGAAGTGCTTCCTGTCCCTGGAGCAAGCAGAAGTCCTTGGGCTTACATTTGCTTGTGACAGGATGTATGGAGATGTTACTGGTGCCCATTTGAGCAAACGATGAACAACAGGAAGACAGTGATACGTGATACAGTGATTAAGTGTCATAGGATACCAGGCTTTTCACTGAGTTGGACCCCGTCACATTAATATCTATGTCCCAAATATCAGATATGTAGCTGGAACATGTCTGATAAGCAGAGTTGTGCATTCTTGTCTATAATATATTTCTCCTGTGTTCCACTATTTTTACAATCCATATATATGTATAATGTATATGTATATAAATATATGCACATATACGTGTGCATATATATTTATATATATATATGTTTGCTTAGTGTTCTAACAAACTCAAAATCTTATGGATTTAAAGCTGAAGGTTAGTTTTCTTAGATTCGAGGTTAGGAGTTGAAGGTATCTACGTGTCTTTGATGTCTCTCTTCTTGGATTACAAATATCAGTCTTCTCCCTGCCTTTTCCTATGCACATGTTGCTGCACATTCTCTATGCACATGATTCCTCTCCATCACCCCACTCAGAGTACTGGAAGCCAAAGTATCTGAAGCTGTTGACCATGACTACACCATGCATGAGAAAGTAACTCTGTTCATTCAGCTCCAAAATCCTTTCAATCAGCAATTCAGTAAGCTGTGAAGGTGGGACAAAGTAGATCCCAAGTACTTGTCAAGCATATCGCTCATGGTTAGACGTTGCTTCATCTTTAATACTAAATAATAGTGTGGGGGGTGAGGGGTTGCAGGCATGATATGCTAATATTAGGAATATCTCTCGGAAGGAAGGAAAGACAGAAAAGGAGGGAGGACGTGATAAACTAGCTGTTGACTCATTTGCTCGTGGAAGCTCACAAATTAACAATGCAGGGAGAGCTAATAGGCTGGAAATTCTGACTGGAATTGATCTTGCTGAGTTGAGTGTATATGTCTTTGGGAAGAATTCTTTTCTTTGGGGGAACTTTTGTCTTTTTCTCTTAATGCCTTCGTTTGATTAGTTAGATCTGTGCAAATAATTTCTATGAATCTGCTTCACTCCTATTCTACTGGTTAAATGCTAATTATAACTTTGAAAGGACTTTATCATATTTATCTATCTTATTAAAAACACAAGTTTCTGAAATAGCATCACCCACAGTAGACAGCCATGACATAGCCATGGTTGTCATTTTATGACACATAAAGTGAATCATCACAAATGAAGATACACTCTCTCTGAATTTTTAGTATGAGGAATACAATGCTCAATGCAAACATGTATGGCATTGATAATATTTTTAAAACATTATTAATACGATATTTGTATTACTAGTAAAATTTCTAAACTCACAAACTTCTGAGAGAGCTAAAAATTTGCTAAGGAACACATATTTGAGGAATAGTTTCCATGATTGTGTATGTCTAAAAGTACCTGTAATATGTATGACTATTTTACATATACATTTGATACTGCAATTTGAATACAATTTCCATAAATAATACCCTTGCTTTCTTTTATGGTGATAATTGGCAGTTATCTTTTTTAGTGTGGATTATAACAGTACTATTACTGGAACCATGCAAAGCAATTTTTTGTCAAATTCCTATTTTGAATAAACACATTTCTCAATTTAAGCATAAGAAAATGAATGTATTAACTGGTTTCTGCCTAAAAAATAAAAAGTGTAAAGTAATGTTATATACATTATAACCTTTTAAAACAATAAATTTTTTTCATGGTATATATGTAATATGTTAAGTTTAAACTATCAAATACATTTTCCAGAAAATTCCCATTGTCAACATTCCCTCAAAATACAGACTTATGCTTGTCAGTGGTTGGAATCTATCACACGTGTGTGAGTTAGAGATTAGGTAATAAAGAGAAAAGGAAACAGTGTACTAATAATTATTGTGGGTGATAATACCTGCTTATAGAACTGAGCATTGAAAGTAGGCAAAAGGATATACATGATAACCTCTAAATGTATGTATTGCAAAGCCACAGTGTATAAGAGAAGGGAGAGAGAGAGAGAAAGAGACAGACAGAGAGAGAGAGAGAGAGAGAGAGAGAGAGGTGAAAATCACCTGCCATAGAGCGCAAAGCTGAGGGAGGGGGGAATCAGGGGGACATTGGTGGAGGGAAATGTGCACTGGTGGAGGGATGGGTGCTGGAACACTGTATGAGTGAAATCCAAATGTGAACACTTTAGTAACTGTATATCTTACGATGGCACAATAAAAGAATTAAAAATATAAAGCAGTTGGTAATCATAAAAATACAGACTTATGATCTTTATATTTTCATATTCCTAATTTTAAAATGTTTTCCTCATCAATCTGGGCAAGTCAAATTACGTCATTTTGAATGAACAATTCATTTTACAAAGTGAACTCTGCTTGAGTGTATAAAGACCTCATATAAAGTGTAAAATCCTTCCTCGTGTGAAGTCCTCCCTCCCAGGACCATGTGCTAAAAAGTCCTTATATATGCAGCCTTGCTGTGGGGCTACAATAAAAATAAAAGAAAAAAAGATCTAAGATGTTTTCATATTTCATTTTAAAAATCATGTTTATATGGCAAATACCTGATAATCTCTGGCTTACTTCATCAATTTTCTACATTTGAATCTGAATTATTGTTTTTTGTCCTTTTCTGTATTTATTCCTTGAATGAAATTTTTTCACCAATCCTCTCTCTACCTTCAGTTTGATTTTGAGTAATGATCCTTTGTTAAACGTATATTCATTCCACTTCATTTTGTAAATCATGTGATAATGTGAATAAATCTGAGAGTCTCGGTAGCTTTTGAGTGTCACTCTGTGGAGAATTGGTTTCTCCTGGAATGGAAGAGGTTGACACCCAGGTGTTCCAATATTTTCAAAGGGTAAAATGTATCTATTTCTACTTTAGATATTTTTGACAGAATGCATGAAGGACTATTAATTGCTATTTGATTTACAGTAATAAAGTTATGTCTTTCATTATGTGGGTTGAAGGGCATTTGTGGAGGACAGACTGAGTTCGACATTCATTTTAACTGAGTTATCAAGTACAATGTTAATGTAGCAAGTGCCTTCATCTTTTATCCATTTAGCATAATATCTTATATTTGACTGACTAAAAATGTGGTAAAATTTAATGGTATAAATTTATCACCAGTAGTAATACTTAAATATTTTATGCCAATTATTAATCAGATAACTTATTTAGTAAAAGATTCAGTTAAATAAATATATTAATGCTTCATATTTGTAAGTTTTTATTCACATTAGTCCAGCATTAATTTATTCCAGTTAGATCTCATTTATTAAATACAGTGAAAACAAAAATCCTGAGTCTGGGATACGTGGTTCCAGGGAGGTTCTTTTTTCAGATAGCTCCATTAAAAAAAGTAATAAGCATTATTACACTGCTCAACTCGACTTGGAGGAGGGCATTTTATTCTGCAGGTGTCCTAATTTCACTTCTGGCTTAGGGAGCTGGAAGATTTTCAGCCAAAAGTGGAGCATAAGTTGGATATCTAATATCTACTGCGATGCTGAGAAACCTGGGAGCAGAAAGGAGCTAATTTTACCATTGAGCAGTGCTTAATAGTTTACATGTGTCCAAATGCACACCTGCTGTTCCCCATAAGCAGATGCAGACTGGAGCATTCATAGTGACAGGCTCTCACCTCATGGGGCTTCCCACTGAGTTTTATTAGGTCACGGGTCCTTTTTTGCAACACCCACATGATCATCCATGTTGTGTCACCATAGAAGTTAGTTTTTCAGGCAACATACTGCTGAGATTTGAAAGATTGCCAAAGTCAGCAGTCGCTGATTTATCTTCCAGTGACTTTGAAAAAAAAAAAAAAAGCTATAGCTTGATTTGGATGCTCAAGTCTATCCCTTCGCAATCTATGGTTTATTATTTTAGTTATGTTTTTCACTTCTTAGGGTATTGATTTTTTTCTTCTTGGGTCATCACCCACTCCTTAAATCTCTCAATATAGGAGAGAAAAATAAAAACAAAAAGTGTGAATCTGTTCACGGTATTTGAGAACAGAAACAAAAATAGTCCTTTACAATCACAAGAGGATGTAAAATGGAAGAGAATTATCAGAAAGAAAACGGCCACTGCTTTTCCTTGCAACAGCAAGAAATTATATAAGTCTGGAGTGTAGTAGCTGATGTCAGGACCTTACAGCTTTTACACCAACTTCCTTCAAATATAATTTATTTATTTTTTTTAAATATTTCATGATGTATGTGAAGTTATTCTTTAATATGTGTTTCTAAATTTTTTGATCTAAATTGAAATTAAAATCTTCCCACTTTCTTGTTTTCAATGATATCAATGATGTCTCTTTGTGGAAAAATGGTGCAGCATTGGTTCAAGCTGCCCCCATGTATTTAGTAATCAGATAAACTAAGTGTATGCTGGAAAGTTAAAATGACAATAATCGTGTCCGGAAAGAGAGACATTTAGACAGCCCACACCACTCTTATACCAGAGGCCCTTGTCACCACCTTTTCTCCTCCCTGTCCCACCATTTCTTTCCCTTTCTTGTCCTTCTCATTTCTATAATTTAGGTTCAAGAGTAATCTAGGTATCCCTCTTTAACACCTTGGTCCCGAAGAAATCAGAACTACTGTGAGAACTTAATATGAATAGCTTTACTCCATTAAGCTGGAAAGTGTAAAAGAAACGGGCAGATTCTTAGAATCATGTAATCTCTCAGAATGGAGTTGGAAGGAAGGAAATAATATGAACAGGCCAAATACAAGCAAAGCAGCTAAACAAGTAATTAATCTTCTCAAGCATAAAAGCCCTATAGGTTATATTACACCTTCAAAGGAGACTTAGAACATTTATTCCTCGTTTTCCAAGTATTGAAGAAACATTATCCCTCTTTTAATAAGCATTTATTTAGCCAACATTATCTTAATACCAAGAAATTTTCCTTAAAAAGGAAAAATTTAAGGGACTGAATAGTTAGTACAATGGATAATGTAAAGTGATTGCCAATTTACATTAAATCCCGGCTCTGGCAGGAATGATCCTGAACGCAGCATCAAGCTCTCAAGCCTTGGGCATTGCCCAATATAACCCAAAGCAAAACAAACAACAGTTTAGGCCAGTTTTACAGAAGACCCTGAAGGACAATATAGCTGATATTATTTGTTGTAGTGGGAATATGGAGATAAGGTGACCCTGGCTCCTTATCTCCATATTCCATTACATAGATTTTTCTGCTAGTATGCCTGTGCTTAGTGGTGCCATTCTTTAAAATAAGACAGTAGGTACAGATTATCACATTCCTATAACTTCTGACCCAAAGTGGAATAAGGGTTATTTTAAAGAAAAATGATTGATCTGTATTTTCTATGACTTATTACTGAGAACACATTCTTAGATGAGAATTTAATCTTCCCCAAAATGGATTAGGTATTCTTGCTATCTTGAGAAAATTGAATTTAGAAATAAGAAAGAGAAAAGTTATAGTTAGAATAATTAAAGCAAATTGCATTCCACATTAAGTTTCTATAATCTCTTGACCTAGGCAGTTATTCAATTTCTTCATTATTGTCGTCTGAAGATGTTCTGGTGCTTTAGACAAAGCCGACCGAATTGTATCTCATACTTTATTCTAAAATTCTTTATACTTAGCAAAGAGTAGTCTTGTACATTCAGAACTGGCAAGATGATTGTCTGAATGTAACATTATCCAATGACACTCAGAAAGCCTTTAAACATAAGGGGGAGAGAGAGAGAGAGAGAGAGAGAGAGAGAGAGAGGAGAGAGAGAGAGAGAGAGAGAGAGAGAGTACTTCATTGCTTTTCTTGGATGACTTTTTGTTTTCCTTTTTTTTAGTCTAAAGCAAGATTAATGTTCTGAACTGACTTGGTGGGACACATATAGTCTTGAAATGATAATAATGTGTATACAAAATGGGAATCTAGACATGCCTAATAAAATCCATTATCTTAATTTTTTGCGAAATGCTAATAGTTTGAGATTGTTGTGAAGGTAATGATGTTCAACTTATAAATGGTTGATGTTGCCATTATATTCTTATATTTATGTGCATACAGTTAACAGTGATGGATCACTTTTACTTTGCCTTGACTCCTATATTTCAGAAAAGTGATGGCATTTCTATTTCCTTCAGTATAACTGAGCAAACTACTGAGTAATTTTTCTGTTTAGGGGTACTATGAAACATAGTACTTTAACTATGATTTAGGTATAGTTCATATATTCTATGAAGGTAACAAAAGAAATACCTGGCCACTTAAATAAGAAAGGCTTATTTAGGGCAAATACTTGAGCCAAGTACTCAAGTTAATTGACAGCTCAGTGGTTGTTGATAGCAGTATTCCATTGAAGCTATTTAATACAGTAAAATAAAGAGTTTTAAAAAATTTTATATAAGTGTTTTTATTAATGTTATAGCTACCTGAAATAAATAATGTCAGTTTATTTATCATGTATGGGAAAAATGACTTTTCTAAAAAAGTATGAAAAAGAATTAAGAAGACATTTAATCTCCGAGGGGAATCATCTGAGTTATAAGAAATTGGTGTCAGCAAAGTCACAAGCCATCTTGAACAGAGATGAGAAATCAAGCCAAGGAGAATTTATCATTTTCAAAGAAAGTAAACCCATAATAAATTGTTATGACTCTATAAGTCATGATCCAAATAATACACATGTAGTTTGAATGAATGCTTTGCATGCAGAAAACCTGAGCTTAATTCCTGGTACCACATAGTCTATAGGACAACATTGATCTCTGTAACTGCAAAACAAAGATGTTTGCAATTGGTTGAAATATATCTAATAAAAATCACCAGTCTTTCAGACTAATTTTTTTACTGAACATTCCTAAGATCATTGATAGAATACCTATTACTACTGTACATTGAAGTTTGGGCTCCTATATCTGTGGCGTGTTTAGCCTTCATTTATCGTTCAGTCCACAAGCACCTGGCAAGTACTTTATTATGTTGTGATTATATGAAAGGGACTTGTCAAGATTTTCTACAAAATAAGATTTTAGTATGAAAACTGACTACCTCTGGGCAAGTATTAATAAATCCTGACCTTTTCTCCCAACAGTAAATGCCTTTGAAAGATAGTTTCCTTTATCCTTCATTTCTTAAACAAATACACTGAACTGTTGCAGTCTTTTTTTTTTTGGCACTTTAATGTTGGGTCTCTCCCAAATCTTTGAATTCTTAGCAAAGGTTTTCCATAAGTATTCTGTGATTTCCTCTGTTGTGTGAGAATCTTCCTTGAGAAAGAGAATCATAAAGATGATGCACTCTAGGTATCTACATTAAGTGGAATCTTAGGTATTTGGGATGTAGTTGATGGCTAGGACCGTGTCCCTGGGGAGTCCTTTCAGCCAGGCCTTTCAGATAGATTTGTTTCTAGATTTGGCCTAAGAAGATGTAAAGGAGACTTTCCAAGCTGGAAGGAAATAGACCTTCTTTTGAACAATGTATCTTGAAGAAAGGGGAGAGAATTTATAACTGAAGTTGTGAAGATGAATGCAATCATGTCTGTAAATTAAGGATTTGATTCCTCAAATGATATGTCAGTGATGCATTAATATTTTTTAAAAAGCCACATGAAATCAACATGAAATCCCTCTAAGTATTCCTATTTAATAGTTCATGAATCCTTAAGAGTAAAGGCAACACTTTGATGAAAACAAAATTTGAAGTTCCTTAGAATAGCTGCCATTCTATTGGCAGCAATACATGGTTGATCGCTCTGTTTTTATTTCCTTTTACTATGTCAGTAAAATATTGACTTATATACTTCATGTTATTCAAAATATTTAGTTTATTTTGTAAACTCAATATAATCTCTTATTTTAGTTTATTTTGTCAACTCAATATAATCTCTTAACTATTTCAAAATGCTTGAATGAAACATTTTTGAAAATTGTTGAAAGAGGGCACTGGTGGAGGGATGGGTGCTCTAACACTGTATGACCGAAACCCAAACATAAACATCTTTGTAATTGTGTATCTCATGGTGGTATAATACATTTTTTAATCACTATCATGTTAGTGCCACCCTCAGTAAGATTTTCAATACAAGTAAGCATAGTAGTTTTCACCTCATTTTGCACATGTGAGTCTAAAAGTGAAGTTGTACCTTTACTGAAAGACTTTTCTCACACTGAGCATGTTACCTCTTTATTACGTAGTATATCTCAAATTGTGAATGTTAATATATTGCATCTGTGTTGAGATTTTTATATATCATGTAGAATAAGTCGTTATTGGGACAACTTCCGAATTTTCTCATGTCCAATAGTGAGCTATTTTTGTAACATCAGCAACCAGAACATGATCCACTCTTGCTTTACTTTAAATTCTGTACATCAGAATCATGACCAAGTTGTAGTGATTATCTTACACTGTTGGGAAAGATGCAGTTCTTACTAACAGCATGTGCTTGTGTGTCACAGCTGCCCAACAGAGTTCACCCCGCACTTCGACTCCCAGTCTGCTCTTCTGGCTCTTCCAACCTTAGCACTCTCCAGAGAGGCTTCATAATGAATCCTGGTACTACTGAGTAGAACTTCCTACAACTCAGGTCCTTAATGAGCTATTGTGTCATTGGTCTATTATTGTGTCATTGACCAATTGTGTCATTGGTCTGTTTTGGAGATTAGAAGCTCAATCTGTGGTCTCCCCGTGTTTGGCAGTTTCTGAGTGTAACTCCTCCAAATATAGATGTAACTCTTAGTACTAGTAAATGTGACTTTCATTCTTCAGTATCATATATGAAGTTTGACAAACCACTTGTACAAATATGCTTTTGTTGCAGATCTTTCATCTTTATGGTCTTGACCCTTTATCATAACTTTTGCAGAAGTTATCTAGAGCTTTTTTTATTCACTATTTCAATGCACAGTTCAGTATGAAAAGTTTAAGTAAACATTACTCACATGCTGCAATAAGTGTTCATGAATTTCTTCGGTGTGTTTGGAACTTATTAGTGAACAATAAAAAATTCTTACAACTGGGGAACAATAACTTTGTGTTTGAAGACTAATTGTGTAACATTCTAGTAGGTGATAATAAAAAAAATATTCACATGACAAGTACATGAGTCAAGGATTTAGTACCCCAACACGGCTTGAAATGTAATTTAATGCATTTATTTTATATCAAAGTAATCCCTCCATTAGGGAGGAAATGGAATCAGGCTACACTTTTTCCCACACTCTATCCACTATTGTACTTAAAGTCCTAACCATTACACTAAGATAAAATTTTACAGAGACCCGAAAGATAGTATAGCTGGTAAGGTTATTACCTAGCATGAGGCTTACCTGAGTTTGATCTCTTGCACTTAAAAAGGACCCACCTTTCTGAATGATTAGCACAGAACCAGGAGTTAGCCCTGAGTACAGATGATTGTGGCACCAGAACAACAACAACAAAAAGAATTACTTTGAAGTACATTAACAATTGGGGCGGAGAGATAGTAGTTGAGTCCGATCACCAGCACTCCATAGGATCCCCTAAACCCTCCAGGAGTGATCCCTGACTACCAAGCCAGGAACAGCTCCCTGATCATCACCAGTTGTGGCCCAAATATCAGTATGTTAAAACATTAATGTTGGGACATCAGATATTAAAACCAACATTTACATCAACATTGTACCTTATGGCCATATATAATGCTTGAATATTTTTAATAAAGCATTATTTGGACATTGTAAAATGCTTATGAAGGACAATCTAAATAGATTAAACTGTATGTTTGAGAAAATTCAATACTGTTAAGATGTCAGTTCTGCAAGTCCTATTGCCAACAAACTAACTTTGTAGATATAAAATAACTGTATATAAACCATTAATGATCTAATATAGCTGCCATACCTCCTTTTCTTCTTTGAAGTCACCTCTAAGTTTGTTTGAGGAAAGAAGGAAAACAAAGAGATGACTTCGACTCTCCATTCAAGAATCAGTTGCTTATTGTTATTTGCTAATACGTTAAAAATATGAATTTGGGAAACTTATATATAATAAGTAAATTATAATAGAAAATACAGAAATTAATCTAGATCTGTAGATTGTAGAGCATGCAGAAATAAATTTAGATATAGTCTATGTGTTTTCAGAAAGGCAAAAAGAAGATTCAATGAAGAAAACATAACCTATTCAGTTGTCCAAATGTATACTATGATCAGTGTTACTGTATGCCTTCCATTATGGCGAATATTCACAAAATATGAGGTGCCTGTTGGTAAAGTTTGGGACACAGGAACCACCTTGCTTTTTCTTTCTCTCTTTCTCTCTCTCTCTCTTTCTTCTCTCTTTCTCTCTTTCTTTCTCTCTTTCTTTTGTTCATTCGTTCATTCTTTGTCTCTTCTTCCTTTCTGTCTGGAATGTGCTCCCAAACTGTGTGCTCCTAATTGTGTTCAAGACTTAATGTGGCTTTATACTCAGGGATCACTCCTGGGGATGCTTAGGGGTATGTCAGAGGTGGGGTGTTGGGGGGCTTGATCTTGGTCATATGTGTGCAAGACTGTCTGGCCTAAGAAGTTTTATGCTTTAATAGTGACCATGCAAACAAATCAGAACAACTGTTTTGGAAGAGAGTTGACAATTTTATAAAATTACAATACTGCCCAGCATTGTATCCTTACCTGTTTGATTCAAAAACTTTGAGTGCACAAAAATCTGCCTACAGGTGTTTTTAGAACCTGTGTTCGCAGTGACCACAAACTAGAAGCAGCAAAGATTTCTTTCAGTGATTAAACATAGACGGGTATCTTTATGTAATGGAATATCATTCCACAGTACAAAGGAGTGTGTGATATGAGTTGTTAAGTCACACATAGCCTAAATCTGAAATTCATATTGTTCATTGAAAATAGTCAGCAATAAAAGAACAAATCAAGATTTCAATTGTATCAAATTCTGAAGAAGTCGAAAGTATGGAGTTTGGCTCTTTAGAGAATTGAATCAATAGAAGTCTGTGTGTGTGTGTGTGTGTGTGTGTGTGTGCGTGTGTGTGTATATATATACATATACATATACATATATTGAGAAAAAATGTATCATAATCATCTTGTGATTTTGTAGCCTGGCAAGTTCAAAATCTACCTTTTTATTTTTTGGGAGTGAATTAAATGACTTACTTTTTTTCTTACAGTTGCATAGTATTCATATATATTTTTATACAGAGATATATAGATGTAGGTAAAGATACTGACATCACAGCTTTTTTATCCATTCATCTATATTGCTTCCATATCCTGGCTGTTATACTTAGTGCTGACAGGCCAGAGGCCCATGAAAGCTGAGATTTTAGTTACAATTTAAAGAACTGGAGACTCTAAAAGAACTACTCAAGTCTGGTGGAGAATTTCCTTTTGCTCAAAGGGATTGGTCTGTTATTCTATTCAGGCTTTCTTTTCTTTTTTTTTTTTTTTTTTTTTTTTTTTTTTTTTTTGGGGGTCACACTCAGCAATGCTCAGGGTTACTCCTGAATCTTTGCTCAGGAATTACTCCTGATGGTGCTTGGGGGACTGTATGGGGATGCCAGGTATCAAATCCTGGGCGACCACGTCCAAGGCAAACCCCTACCCAATGTGCTATCGCTCCGGCCCTATTCAGGCTTTCAAGTGACTGGATGAAGTCACGTTCCCAGGAACAGTCTGCTTATCTCAAGCTTAATGTTTAAATCGTAATATCAACCACACAACTTTTAATTGGTATGCAGGCTCAAACTTAAAATTATAAAATGTTGAGATCAGGGGTTTATTGACATTCATGGAAGGGAAGAGGTTAAAACTGTTATATTAAAGGTGTTGAAAATTATGGTGCCAAAATAACAAATAAACAGTGGTGATGATATACCTTCATCTTAATTTCAGGAATATGTGAATATTATATGACTGAAAAGTAAATTTTACCTTATATTGTAATAGCTGGCATTTAGGACCTGTAAGTTAGGTCATTTGGGATGATCTGTGTAGGCCATATATTTTGTCAGAAGTCTTTTTGAGCCACATTTATATAGGTTTTTCAAAACAGGGAAAGGGAAATAAACACACAAGTTGATGTGTTAAGGTGAAAACTAACTGTGCACTGCTAGGCTAAAAGGCCCAGGATGTTGAAGCAGTTGACCCCAAGCGCCAAGACCAGAATCTTGCCTAGAGACCTCAGAGGGACCAGACAGTTGCTAGGTTTTAAACCTCTATTTTTTAAGCTACAAGAGGATTCATTTTTATTGTTTCCAGCTACCCAGGTTATGATATTATTTGTGACTTTATGCATTTTTTCAAAATTTCCCACATAGGATGAATCCAAATATAAGAAAATAAATATGATTTTTTTGTTAATCCTGGGAAGACTTCCCAAATAATATCATAACCTGGGTAGCTGGAAACAATAGAAATGAATCCTCTTGTAGCTGGAAAAATAGAAGTTTAAACCTAGTATTCTCTGGTCTTAGCAACTCTCTGGTCCCTCTGAGAGTCTTCCCAAGGTTTCAATATAAGGCAGAACGTCATGTGGTTCATTAGGGTTTTTTTTTGCAGCTACTTGCAATAAATAAATGTGAAGATTTATTAGTCCATTTTATGAGGAATAGAATTCTTAGGACAGACGATTAGTGCTTTTTTAATTTTTAGATTTAAAAAAAGGCTAGGGCTCCATCTCATCTATCCATTTACCTTCATGTCTCTGTTTATCTTGTCTATTAAATTTCTATTGCTCTCTGAAAATGATTTATTCTGCCACTGCCCCACCCCACAAATGCATACTTCTTTTAAAATGTGTTTATGTTCTCGCTAAAATCTTTAGAATCCTCCCTTAATGATGTTAAAAGCTTATAAAATGTTTAAAGTAAGTGTAGTGCTTCTACAGGCTCCTAAAATTATCTAGATGCCAAGTAAATGTATATGATAAAATAAGTGATTCAAATAGAACAATTAACAGATGGCAGGAACAATTATGTATTCATATTCCTGGCCAACAGCATTTGGTAGATATAATTACCTTACAGGTGTTAACTGCCCTTCTATCATGGAATGAGACATCTCTAAGCACTAGAGACACATAGTTAAATGACTAATGGTCACAAATTAGTAAAAAATTCAATTGGCTCAATTTTTTTAGAGATGAATCTGGAAACTTAATTCAGTTCTAACAGTTTATGCTAAGTTCAAAAAGTGAAATGAGTAGGAGAGCAGGTGTGGTGTAATCTTAACATTGATTACTGAGGTGGGGAGAAAAATGAACATTAGAAGACATTTGAAATCCATTCAACATTTGGAAGGTACAAAGTCCAAAGAGCCGATCATTTAGGGAAAACGAAGCAGCTGGTATGAAGTATTCCTTGGAGGGTTTTTTAAATTTTAATTACCTGAGATCCATATGCAAAATATGATACTATTTTCAAAAGAAAAGTTTCTCTACAAAGTTCTATTTGTTTTATTATGCTTTCAGAGTATATAACTGTTGAAAAGAAAATTCCATTTGATGTTGCTATATATAATATTTTAATCATATAACTAGAAACATACTTATAAACAAAAATTCACACATATACACAAATCAGAGCATTTCTGTAATTCAATTTTTTATAGTATGAGAAATTTATTTAATGTTTCTTTCAGATGTAGTGAGAATCTCAAAGAAATGTTTAGTTAATTAACTCAGTGCCTACCCGGAATGTTACTGTCTGATTAAAACTGTGGAGTTTGGGAACTTCCACCTTCTGTTCAACTCTGACTTTAAATTGAATTCTTTGTAGCACTATAATGTAATGATTATATATCACTTACATTGGACTTTTGTAGTTAGATAGTTTAGAAATGTTTAATATTTTACAGAGTAATGATTTTGCAATTAGTTCATAGCTTCCGTGAACATAGGAATGACAGTTCTCACCTTGTATTTTTTTTTGCTGAAAAATTCTAAGATTTTTTTTTATTTATTTATTTTTTAATTTTTTAATTTTTACAATTACAAAGATATGCAATTAAAAGTTCATATTTGGGTTTTGGTCATACAGTGTAGCAGCACCCATCCCGCCACCAGTGCCCATCTCCCACCACCAACGTCCCCGGTTCCCTCCCCCTCCCCTCCATGGCAGGTTCTTTATTTCTTTCCATTTCTCTATCTTTCTCTTTTCCTTCCTCTCCAGACTATGGATTACAGAACATACATTAAAGGGTTGTCATGTGTATCCTTTTGCCTCTATTTAATGCTCAGTTCTAGGTTGGCATTAGTACCCTCACAATTGTTAGCACACTGTTCCATTTTCTGTCTTACCTAGCCTCTACTCCCACACGTTTGTGATAATTTCCACATTTGACAGGACCTCCTGATGTATGTTTCACTTGACCTTGGATATTGGTATCATAATATGTACCTATATATTTATGTTATGCAGATAAATGCAGTCATTCTGTAACTGTCTCTCTCCTTCTGGCTAATTTCGCTCAACATAATCTTCTCCATGTCCATCCATTTGTAGGCAAATTTTATAACTTCATTTTTCCTAACAGCTGCATAGTATTCCATTGTGTAGATGTACCAAAGCTTTTTATCCAGTCATCTATTTTCGGGCACTCTGGTTGCTTCCAGATTCTGGCTATTGTGAATAATGCTGCTATGAACATAAAAGTAGGGATGGTGTTTCCGCTGCGTATTTTTGGTTTCCCAGAGTAGATTCCCAGGAGTGGTATGGCTGGGTCAAATGGGAGTTCAATTTCTAGTCTTTGGAGGAATGTCCATATTGTTTTCCAGAAAGGCTGTACCAGCCGGCATTCCCACCAACAATGGATGAGTGTCCCCTTTTCCCCACACCCACGCCAGCACTTGTTGTTCTTGTTCTTTTGAATATGTGCCAGTCTCTGTGGTGTAAAATGGTATCTCATTGTTGTTTTGATTTGCATCTCTCTGATGATTAGTGATGATGAGCATTTTTTCATATGTTTTTTGGCCATTCGAATTTCTTCCTTGCTGAAGTTTCTGTTCATTTCTTCTCCCCATTTTTTGATGGGGTTGTTTGTTTTCTTCTTGTAAAGTTCTACCAGTGCCTGATATATCCTGGATATTAACCCCTTATCAGATGAGTATTGGGTGAATATTCTTTCCCATTCTGTGGACTGCTTTTGTATCTTAGTCACTGTTTCTTTTGCGGTGCAGAAGCTTTTTTAGTTTCATGTAGTCCCATATATTTATCTTTTCTTCTAGTTGCTTTGTTAGAGATGTTTCACAAAAGCCCAGGTCCAGACGGATTCCCTAGTGAACTCTACCAAACCTTTAAGGAGGACCTACTTCCAGTCCTGTTCAAGCTCTTCCAGGAAATAGAAGAAACAGAAACACTCCCAAACAGCTTCTACGAGGCACATATCACCCTGATACCCAAAGCAGGGAGAGACAACACAAAGAAAGAAAACTACAGACCAATATCCCTGATGAACACGGATGCTAAGATCTTCAACAAAATACTAGCAAACAGAATCCAAAGACTCATCAAGAAGATTATACATCATGACCAAGTAGGATTCATCCCGGGAATGCAAGGATGGTTCAACACTCGCAAGTCAATCAACATAATACATCATATCAATAAAAGAAAAAATAAAAACCATATGATCCTATCAATAGACGCAGAGAAAGCATTTGACAAGATCCAGCACCCGTTCATGATTAAAACCCTCCAGAAAATGGGAATTGAAGGGACTTTCCTCAAGATAGTTACAGCCATCTACCAAAAGCCCACAGCGAGCATCATTCTCAATGGGGAAAAGTTGAAAGCCTTCCCCTGAGATCAGGGACAAGACAAGGTTGCCCACTCTCACCTCTTTTATTCAATATAGTACTGGAAGTACTTGCGATAGCAATCAGAGAAGAAAAGGACATCAAGGGCATCCAGATAGGCAAGGAAGAAGTCAAGCTATCATTATTTGCAGATGACATGATATTATACCTAGAGAACCCTAAACTCTCTACCAAAAACTCCTAGAAACAATAGGCGATATAGTAGAGTGGCAGGATACAAAATCAACACGCAAAAGTCGGTGGCTTTCCTATATACAAATAACGAAAGAGAAGAAAGGGATATTAAGGAAACAATTCCATTCACAATTGTGCCACAGAAAATCAAATACCTAGGAATCAACTTACCCAAGTGTGTAAAGGACCTGTACAAAGAAAACTACAAGACACTGCTCCAAGAGATAAAGAGGACACAAGGAAATGGAAACACATTCCCTGCTCATGGATGGGGAGAATCAACATTGTCAAAATGGTAATACTCCCTAGAGCTCTATACAGATTCAATGCAGTCCCTATGAGGATACCCATGACATTCTTCAAAGAAATTGACCAAACAATCTTGAAATTTGTATGGAACGATAACCCCCAAGGATAGCTAAAGCAATCCTCGGGAAAAAGAAGATGGGAGGCATCACCTTACCCAACTTCAAACTGTACTATAAGGCAGTAGTAATTAAAACAGCATGGTATTGGAATAAAAACAGACCCGTGGACCTATGGAATAGAATTGAGTATCCTGACACCCAACCTCAAACACATGATCATTTAATCTTTGATAAAGGTGCAACGAGTCTAAAATGGAGTAAGGAAAGCCTCTTCAATAAGTGGTGTTGGGAAAACTGGGCAGCGACATGTAAAAAAAATGAATTTGGACCTGTGTCTAACACCATGCACAAAAATCAGATCAAAGTGGATTAAAGATCTCAATATCAGACTTGAATCCATAAAGTACATTGAAGAAAATATAGGAAAAACCCTCCATGACATTGAAGCTAAAAATTCTAAGATTTTTTTTAATTGATGAGAGCATAATTTCAATAACTTCATTCTTTTGATTCTGTAATAGAAACAGAATGGAAGTTTTCCTTTAAAAATTATAAAAACTTTTAATTACCCCAGTATTTTAGAGTACTTCTGCCTAGCAATACTCTTTTAAAATTGTCTCACTAATAGCACATGTCTTCTGGGGAAAAATTACTTTCTGTGTACTATTTCTTCTTTCTTTGAAATGTATAGGCTAATTTTTAGTGATATGATGTTATAATTATAAGTAATATGTCATAATTTTCCTTTAACATCGTATTTTCTATGATGGCAATTGAGCCGGTCCCCCTGCGATGAACCCCAGAGCCATGGCAGAGCCTGGCACACTACCCGTGGTGTATTTGATATGCCAAAAACAACAATAATGTACCTCATTCCCAATAAGTGGAGACATTACTGGGCCATCTCAAGCAAATTTATGACAAACGGGAAGACAAGTGATAAGTGACAACAATTAAACTTGTATAGGTCAAGTTCCCAAGGTGACTTTGCATTCTGTCTCTTCAGGGAAACTAAAATGACTCAGAGCTCCCTGAAATCTTCTTTTTTTTTTTTTTTTTTTTTTTTTTTTTTGAACTATGACGTTTATTTATAAAGAAATATCAGAATCAGAGCAGTAACATGTTAGAAACATACAAATTCCCCACACTCCGCCCACCCACCCCAATACGCACACATCATGGAGCAATAATCAAAGTAATAACACAGGAGAAAACCAAGACTTTCTTGCTTAACATTTTTGTTGTTAATTAAGTTATAACTTAAAAAATCCACAAATAGAGTGAAAATATTATTTAAGACACAAAGTTTACAGGTAGTAAGTTTGCCAGCTATCTTGAAATGAATACTTAGGCTGAGAAGGAAAAAGGAGACAGAGTTTATGCTGCTGATTTACTTTTATATTAATACAGGTAATTATATCCCATCACACTGGAAACATAAAATACCTTGTTACCAAATAAAAGTTGAACTTGAAAAAAGATAACGACTGTGAGCAATGTGTTTTCACATTGTCAGTTGTCACAGATCATAAGACAAATAGACTGGTGAAGGCTTGGAAAGGATAATACACACAGGCACAATGCCAGATGAGAATTCTCTGATTACTAGCAGTTTTTGGGCACTGGGATCTGAAGACTCACTTTATGAATAGGTTTACTTGATGAAAAGTTATTTTACATGATTACTTTAATTCAAAAGCAAAGTTATGAAATGCTAGAAACTAATTTTTATAATTACAAGCAAATATAGACTTCTACCATGTTCAACGGCATTATGAACAAACATCACACACTGTTATATGTAAATTAAAACTTAGATATGTAAAAATCACTTAAATTGCACCTCAAATATACTTCTATTTATTTTTTTTGTGGGGGCCTACACCTGGTGATGTTGAGGGCTTACTCTTGAAATCTATGCTCATGGATCATTCCTGAAATTATTTGGAGGACTCTACGTGGAGCCTAGGATTAAACCTAGGTTGGCCATGTGCAAAGCAAGTGCCTTTCCTACGTACTATTTCTCAAGACCTTAAAATAAATTAATTCACACTGATCTGAAAATATATTAACTATAGAAATGATTTTAAGAAAATAAAATAGATTCAAAAATACTTGGGGAAAATAAATGATCATAAACTCTCACAACCCCATATTTTAAAATTGGTGATTGCAAAACTTAACTCCTAACAGGTAATCTTCAATAAATCAATATTTAACTAAACTTATTTTGAATAGAGTAAATATATTACGGCTAATGGGACAGGAATCTGTTTATATAATTTATATAATATTCAATATCATTAATAATAATCCAATTTCATTAATTCTAGGACCATAAGCTGACTAATATTTCCTGAATTTTTTAACACTAAGTGAAAATGGATAAAAAAATTTTATTAAAGAACAAGTATTGGTCAGATACCAGTATGGCTACCCCAGCCTTTTTGGATGGGTTGTTTGAGTGAAGGATTGTTTTCCAGCCTTTTATTTTGAGCCTGTCTTTGCTCCGATTGTTCAGGGTGTGTTTCTTGAAGGCAGCAGAATGTCGGATTCAATTTTGTGATCCATTTTGCCACTCTGTGTCTCTTAACTGGTGCATTTAGACCGTTGACATTGAGAGATATTATTGTCATGGGATTTTTGTGCCATCTCTCTGTATAGGTTGGTTGTTCTTTTGGGTTATGTTTCATCTTATAGTAGATCATTCAGTCCTTCTTTTAAGGTTGGTTTTGATTTTACAAAGTTCCTAAGCTGTTGTTTATCCAAGAAGTTGTATATCTGTCCTTCAAATCTGAGTGAGAGTTTAGCTGGATAAAGAATTCTTGCTGAGGCGTTCATTTCATTAAGTTTTTTTACTATATCCCACCACTGCCTTCGGGCTTGGAGGGTGTCTTCTGAGAAGTCTGCTGAAAATCGAATGGATGCTCCTTTGTACACAATTTCCTTCTTTGATCTTGCTGCCTGAAGAATTCTGTCTCTGTCTGTGGCATCCATTACTTTGACTAGGATGTGTCTTGGGGTCTTTCTATTGGGGTCTCTTCTTGCTGGTACGCGTCGGGCTTCTTGGATCTGGATGCCTTCATCCTTTAACTTCGGGAACTTTTCAGCCAGGATGTTTTTAACTGTTTTAATTTCCTTGGGGGTTACTTTCCTGTCCCTCTGGGACTCCGATGATTCTTATGTTGTTCCGCTTGGCTTCATCCCATTGTTCTCTGTTCCGTTGCTGATCCATTTTCCGATCTTTTTCCATCTTATGTAGTTCTCTGAGTGCTTTCTGCAGCTCATCTTCAGTCTCACTGATTCTCTCTTCCGCTGCTGTCATCCTACTGTTGAGAGCCCCGATTGTGTTTTTCATTTCATCTACTGAGTTTTTAAGTGACGATATTTCTCTTTGCATGGTTCCTCATTTCTGCTCTCATTTCCTCCCCGTAGTTTATTGACTGCCCTTTCGACTGCTTCGGTTATGTTCTCCTGTATTTTTATTGGACATCTGCTCAATTTTTTCGTTGAGCTCCTTAAACATCCTACCAATTTCCTCTCTAATTTCATTGTCAGAGTGATCATGCATATCTGTATTCTTTTTTTGATTCTTCACGGTCAATTCCTTCATCTGTTCTTCGAGCTGGGGATCTGCGTTGTTTTCCCATGGTGTTGAGGTGTTCAGGGATAGATTCCTCTAGTGTACTGTTTCTTTTTTCTTGAGGGTATTACCTACCCTTGGTGTTGAATTTCCTAGTTTTAGTAATAATAAGGCCAAGGCGCCGCCCGCTGCCAGCCCGCACCCCAGAGACTCTACCTGAGTTGCAGGCAGGCCGGGGTGAGAGTTCAAAATGACGGTTTACTTCCGGTTCCGCTCGGACTTCTGGGGGTTGTAGTTCCACCTTCTGCCGAGACCTGGGGCTCTACCACAGCCCCAGGTGCCCGCCTCGCCAGCCGCGCACCCCAGAGACTCTACCTGAGTTGCAGGCAGGCTGGGGTGAGAGTTCAAAATGACGGTTTACTTCCGGTTCCGCTCGGACTTCTGGGGGTTGTAGTTCCACCTTCTGCCGAGACCTGGGGCTCTACCACAGCCCCAGGTGCCCGCCTGCCAGCCGCACCCCCAGAGACTCTACCTGAGTTGCAGGCAGGCGGGGTGAGAGTTCAAAGTGACGGTTTACTTCCGGTTCCGCTCGGACTTCTGGGGGGTTGTAGTTCCACCTTCTGCCGAGACCTGGGGCTCTACCACAGCCCCAGGTGCCGCCCCCGCCAGCCAAGCCCCAGAGACTCTACCTGAGTTGCAGGCAGGCCGGGGTGAGAGTTCAAAATGACCCTGAAATCTTCTTAAGTGAATAAACTGTAAAGAGCCTGTAGGCCTGCTCACTTACACCTAAGGCAGTGCCATTGAGGCTGGGCTTTGACACTTTGGGAAATGCTGATTTATGTAAATTAAGCATATTATTGTGGAATTACTTCCACAGTAGTGGAATTACTGTGAAATGGGCATAGGGAGAACATAGTTGAGGAACTTATAAAGCTGAAGATTGATTAAATAAAGCTGAGGATTGAGACAATAAAGTCAGTTTATTCCTTGATTCCTTGACTAAATGTCATTTTCTAGCTATTGTTTTCTCATAGACATCTTTAGACATCCTGGTAAGGGTCTCAGCCATCCCCTGGCCGAGTCCAACATTGCTCCAAGGATTTGCTCTCATAAGAGGGGGAGAGACCATGCTGGCCAGACTCGGAGTGGAGTTTTGGGCCCTGCCCTTTCCTCCGCCTCCTTGCCAGTTTCCCTGGAAGAGAGAGACCCACCCACACCAGACTTAGCTAATTTGCAACCCCGAAGAGATCTAGACCCATCCACTTCAGACCCACAGCTGCGCTGCTCGGCCGGCCCCATGTGGAAGCAACCCATGGAGCTGACCTCCCAGTAAGGGACTCGGCCATCCCCTGGCCGAGTCCAACATTGCTCCAAGGGTTAGCTCTCATGAGCGGGAAGAGACCATGCTGGGCAAACTCGGAGTGGAGTTTTGGGCCCTGCCCTTTCCTCCGCCTCCATGCCAGTTGCCCCGGAAGAGAGAGACCCACCCACACCAGACCCACATTTCCCTTGAGGTGTGGCGCAATGCGGCCGCACGATATTTTTATAGTATACTGAATTTTACATAAGGTTCTTCCCAATTTCTTTCCCATTTATACATAGTAAACAGTTATAGACATGTTTTAACTGATACCAGTAAGCCTGGCAAGAAACCAGAGCAAACCACACATCATGCAGGTAGTCATTCTCAACATCCAGACTCCATAGTTCCTCAGAGCTCCAGCCAAGCGAAAACCTGATCTTCCCCCTTTAAGTTTCATCAGTAAATGCTCGGTTGAGAGTCTTCTACTGAGACTGGTAAAAGCCTGGCAATCTACCATGTTTTATTTACTTTTTATGCCAAAGACTAGTAACTATTATGGACTTCAGTTCCATAACTGAAGTTATAGTTCCATAACCTGAAGAATGGTTTCGGGCTCCTCCCTGTCCCTGTAGCAAGTTGATGCCATTGGGTTGCACTTGCTTGTAACAGGACTAATGGAGATGTTACTAGTGCCCACTCCGGGCAAATCGATGAACAATGGGATGACAGTGATCTTTAGACATCTAAGAAATAAGTAGCAACATTATTAAAAATAAGTCCTTGGATAAGAAATCATTCATTCATTTATTTATTTATTTATTTATTTTTTGCTTTTTGGGTCACACCCAGCGATGCTCAGGGGTTACTCCTGGCTCTGCACTCAGGAGTTAGTCCTTGCAGTGCTTGAGGGACCATATGGGATGTGGGGATCGAACCTGGGTTGACCGCATGAAAGGCAAAATGCCTTATTCAGTGTACTATCACACCAGCCCTGATAAGAAATTTTAAAGCCAGTATTATTTAATACTGAAAAATTTTTAATACAACTAAAAAGGCTTCTAAATTTTTTTACAAGATCGTACATATTCAGAGCCTTTTATAATTTAAGAAACTTTACAATAATCATTTGGAGAATAAAAATTTTTGTTTAATCCATCTGTAACGAATGTCAGGTTGATTATTGGAAATTTCCTTTTAACTAAACAATAAAACATATTTTATAAATGGCTGTCTTGACAATTTTATTTACATTGTCATACTAAACTATAAACTATATTTTATTACATGAAAATCGTTCCTATTAAAGTATAGTAGATTTTATTTAATTAATGAATTTTGCATTAGTCTAACCATTAGGTAAAAAGTTTAAATTTATTCCTGTCAATTTAGTTTATTCTCCTGACTTTCTCAAAGTAGCTAATTTGTACTGTTAGAGCATTTAAATAATTTCTGACTTTTCTGTTCAAGACTGAATAAATTTTTATAAGAGAAATTCATTGAAATGGCTTAGCAAATACTGTGTACCTGGAAGTGATATTTTGCTATGCTTCAAAATTTCAGGTACAGTACTTATCAAGAAAAATACTAAGGAATTGGTGATCAACTTTTCTTCTCTGACTCAATGCTTCAGAATAGATAGAAAATAAGTGACTGATTTCTCAAGTACAAATAGGTTAATAGGGGTGCCTCAAGATCAATTTTAGTCCTGATGACATTAAATCTATTAATGATTTAGATTGAATACGTTTCGAGTTTTTTTGGTCTCATCATTCTATTTAGCATTGAAAGAAGAGGAAAAGATTAGAAAGTGCTAAGAAAAAGTGCATCTTTTTGAGCTCGCATGATGATCATTACAATCATGAAACTCAAAATTCAAAGTACGGCTGTCTTAAACTTGTAAATAAATGGTTCAGAGGAAATCAATAGGTGAAACAGTAAGCTTTGTGATAAACACAAGTGTATGACTCAGCTTGTTTTTTTTTAATTTCTATATCTAGAAAATAGACAACTTCTATTTTTATCAAATGAAGTCTCCATTTTAGATAAAAAAAAATAATAGAGGCAAAAAATACAAATGTACCAAAATTGTGTGTGGACCAATACTTTTCATTTTATTTATGACACGTGATATTTCCCAGAGTTGGAACACACATCTAATACTAGTACCATAGAATTTGTTTAACTTAGACATGGTATAGTTTTAAAGTCCATAGTGAACTAGATTTATTTATTGTCATTTGATGAGCATTTAGGAGTAGATAACCTTTACTGGCAATTATATGGATACAAGAATAAAAATGGAGTTAAATTTGAATGATTACTCACTTTGATTTTTATTTACTAATATATTTGTTGTTTGTTTATGATTATAATTTAAAATCCTTTGCATGGTATGTGAATTTTTTACACCTTCCTAGACTGAAATTGTTTTCTTTTGAAATTGAGTCTGCACAAGTGTCACAATTCTTTCAGCAGTATGATTTGATCAGTTTGCTCTATTTTTCTTAAATATATATTGATAATTATCATGTTACAGCCATGCACATTTAGTATAACGTAGTTTTAAGCTGTATTTTTATACAGCTGTATCTTCTTCAGAGGAATTTTCTGAGATAATGAGTGTTGTCCGCAATTCTGGAATTCAGATGTATATATTCATGAAACCAGCCTTTTTTAATAATAATAAATTACTCTTAATGATTTAATGGCTACTTTAACTTTTGAAGCAAAGTTTTAGTAAGAGATTCATCTCCTTTTTTTTGTATTTTCAGTCATAAGATATCTCTATCTACATTTAATGGATGAATAAACATTATCTTTGGAATATTATGTGACTTTTAAATCTATGGTAATATAACTAATCTTTTACCATATTCGAACCCAACAGTCTTAATTCTAGAGACCCTGGTCTTATTGTTGCCTGTTTGTTTAACATAGGGTTTTGTAGTTTCTTTGCAGTCTTCAAATCATTTAATTATTTTTAATTCAAGTGTTAGTGTTGTTCTTTCTTATTTGATTATTTTCCCTCTTTGATTATTTCATTTTGAAAGATTTTGGTTAATTTTCCATAGATATTCAAGTATCATTATAGTTATATATGTTGATTGCATGATGTTTCCATAACCATGATTCTTTTACATGAGGATTGGGTAATATGTCTACAATGTTTCAAATGTAACTTGTAGATTAAGTTAAGCTAAGGAGCATTTTAGGTTTTAAGATTGTATATGTTCTGAAGTTAAAGAGTTCTGTATCATAGTTAGCCTTACTCTGTACCTGAGTTGACTCAATACAAGAAAATAGACATTACACATAGATATAAACTCCAAAGCATTGTTGAATCTGAGATAGCTCAATGCATGCAGTACATTTCTCACCCTGTACTTCAAGACCTCTGAACATTACCAGGAGAAACCCTCAAGCACAGAGATGTGTCAGCTTACAACAAACAAGCAGAAATCATCAATGTATCATAAATTCCCTATGAACAACAAAAATAGAAACAATCTTGTGAAAAGCAACAAATCATTGAGCTGAGTTTGACTTGCATATTTATTAACAGTAGTTTAGGAGCATAGTGGAATTCAGGCTGCAATTGGGGAGTGCCTCATGATCATACACTATTCCATACATTGTTTCCCAATAAAAAAATCACACTTCAAAATTAATGATAGTCATAACTTAACATAGATAGATTCAGAATACATAACACTGCATATCAAATCCATATATTTCCAACTTTAGTTTACTCTTGTTCAATACAAGAAGCATGCAAACATGCATTGAATTTCAAAATATAGACCAAAATGTGTTCAAGGGCTAAAACAATAACCCAACAGATAGGCGGCTTGCCTTAGTGTGGCTGACCTTAGTTCTACTTTCAGCCCTCCATATGGTTCCCTGGGGAACACCAGGAGTGATCCCTGAATGCAGAGCCAGAAGTAAGCCCTGAACACCACCAGATTTTGCTCACAAAGTTTAAAAACAGTTTGCAGGCCCTTTATGTATTTATGCCATGTTGTAATCTTATTCTTAAAAGTTGTTTCTTATAGGTATTAATATTGCCATTTTATTGTTAGAAAGTTTCCATTAAACTATAATATAAGTTAAACCTCGGACTCATACATGCAGTACATGTACTCCAGCCCTGAGTCATTTCTTCTTCCTAATATTAATTTTATATGTGAACTGGGAATGAGGCCTGTAGGACTTGCTTTAGAAACTGAGACTTTAGTTCTGATGGTCCTGTATGTGTGGGGCCAGAAAATCCAGGGTTGGGGGGAAATGAGCAGCAGAGTGTATCTGACCTAAAGTCAAACAGGAAGTAAGTGATTGTATGCTGTCAAGACACTGACCCTGCCATTCACTTTGGCAGAAGCTAAGAATGATTGTGGGGTGCAGCGGGAGGTGGTGGCCAATAATTGGAACTGCCAGCAATGAAGAATGGGGTGTGTTGGATCCAAGAGTGCATTCGAATACATTCAAGAGTGTTTGAGATTATCCCTGACTGCTATAGGAGAGGGATTACTGGGGAATTTTGGCCAGAGAGATGGCTTAGTAGGCTGGCGTATGTGCTTTGCACTTGCACCGTATCGACTACTGAGCACCACTGGGAGCGAGCACCAAATAAAAATAGGATGGATTGAAGATTACCAATCTGGAGAACAGTGTAATTATTTAGCTTTTGAAAACCACTGATCAAGAAACACATGCAAAACCACAATTTCACACTGTATTAAACCCTCACTGTAACTTTAAAGTACTTTAAATGGCTCAATTTGGGGGCCATAATCAGACACTTTTCACCAGTGTATTACTACCAATCTGTACTCTGATTTTTTTTATTTTGTATCTACCACACCTGCCTGTCTCTATAGCCCTTCTGTGCTGCCCTATGCTACAGTTTTTGCTTGATTTACAGTCACAAATGGTGCTGAGGTATAGGGGCAGTTGTTCCCAATAGTTGGTCCTGGTAGTTGCTCCTAGTGGTACTTGTTTGGGAAAATCCCTGTGATGTTGGGAAACAGTCGCATGGCCTCTTATAGGCAAAGCTCTTTGAGCTATTTCTGCAGCCCTTTATACTCAAATTTTGAGCCTGTGCACTGAGCCCTCAGCTTGAATTTTCCCACAACACTGGTCATCGTTTCTTATGCATAAATGATGCACTTATTTCCCTTCTGTTTTTTACTTTCATTTGTTTGATTATTTGCTTTGTCTTGTTTTTTTGAGGGGCCCAAACCAGTGATGCTCATTCCTTGCCAGGCACATGGAACCTTATGTGTGCCAGAGATTGAACCTGTATACTATCTCTATGGCCATGTTTTTGTTTTCGTTTGGGGGCTATGCCATGAAATGCTCAAGGGATACTCCTGGCCGTGCATTCAGGAATTGTTTTTGGGGGGTGCTCGGGGATCATACCAAATGTACACGATTGAATCCTGGCTGGCTGGGTGCAAGGTAATAGCCTATTGCTGTATTATCTCTAAGACAATACTATTTTTTCCTTTTAAGAATCATAACTTGAGTAGCATGATTTATTAAACCAAAAGACAAATGAAATTTGTTATAAAGATGTGTGTAAGTGTGTGTTTGTTTATCACTTATCATTTGTCACTTTTCTTCCATTGTTCATCAATTTGCTCAAGAGGATGCCAGTAACGTCCCCATTGCTTGGGAATGAGGTCCATTACTGTTACTGTTTTGGGCATATCGAATACACCATGGTATTCAGTAGCCCTGCCAGGCTCTGTCGTGGCTCTGGCTTCATTGTAGGGGACCCAGTCTTTTTCTATGTCAGAACATCAACCATCCAGGGTCCACTGGGCAGATCCCTGGGGACAAGCCTGTCTCCTGTCTGCTACCTGCTGATGCAGCGGAGCATCACGGCCATACCTGCAATACCTCGAGGGGCAGGAATGTTTGTATATCTGTATATATATATGTAGTTTTATTGGGTATGCACAAAGGAGAAATTGAAAATTGCTACCTCTTTTGAAATTTTTCTAATGTGTCATCCTTCTGTTTTTACACGTATGAATTATGTCTAGCTGTAGTTAGAGTAATATCTCACATAATTTGTTTCCATCTTTATGTTTTTATTTCACTAATGTATTTTCCTTTGGGGAAAGCAGATAAAAAATCAGATCCAGAAATTAGTTAACAAGCAGTTTGAGTTTGCTAAAAGAAAAACTGGCAGTGAGCAAGGCATGACTTTTAGAGTAACTATTGTAGCAGGATTCAGTACATGATTTACCCTCTGTGTATGATAGAGGAGGGTCAGAGCAAATATAAAAGGAGAACTGTTTTTTGAGCCAGTGGGAAAACAACTACAATAGTAACTGTTGGAAGGGGGACATAGTGAAGGTGATGTCTGACATGACTTTGGATTCTCATGAAGAATTGAGCAGCATTCTCCCAGTTTAGTTTACTCCACACCACTGCTTAACTGGAAACAAAATAATATGACCTCTGAGCCATATGTGGTAAATAAACTCTATTTAGTTACCATGTATGGAAAATAAAAATGACCCACTGGATTATTCAAGGAGATTATGAATGCTCTTCCTGTGGTGTTTATAGACACAAGTACATTTGTCTGCTCTTTTCAAAATGATCTTGGCAAGGTTAGAGTAATGCCTACTCAGAGAACCAGTTGACATCTCTGCCAGACTCTGAAGTTGTGACAAGCTTATTTTCATAGAGCTGTTATTTGTTTCATCATACTCCAGTTTTTTTGTTAAAAAAATTGCTTCGTTGCTAAACCAATATGATTTTTATAATTAAATAGAATTCTATCATGAAATAAAAGGACAATATCTTTCCTCTCTACAAGGACTAGTTCTGCATTCCATTGGTTTTCTTTTTTCTATGTTTTACTCAAGAAGTCATAATATATACGTTAACTATCATATCTCTTTTAAAGATGTGATAATTTAGCATTTTTATCTTCTCTTTATTGAATTTATATTCAGTGTGACCTAAGTGTGGAAACTAGGGTCTTAATGCCTTTGAAATAAAATACAAGTTAATAATGCTAAATAAAATTGTGAATATCAAGTTTAAGTCAATTCAATATATAAAAGTGATTTTTTGGTTAAACATACTGTGCTGTCTAGCCTATCACAATTTATTCCACATTAATATCGGTCAAACGTGGATACTAATACTACTAATTAGTCAAATAAGTTTGCTAAGCCGTTACCTACATTCCTGAGTTTTGCAGTTCTTCACTCACTTATAGATGCATCTACTGTGTGATGGCAGCTTATAGGCATATAAAGAGAAAAAGAATAACTGGGGACCTTCACATTCCAGTTGTTGAGATAAGAATACAATCTGACCGTTTTAAAATTATGACTTCCATGATACTAATATTAGAAAACTAGTCTTCTAGCTAAGCAAAATGAGTTTGCTGGAAAGATTCCCAGAGAGCATCTGAGCTAAGAAAACTCTTTAGAAGAATTAAGGAAAACGGTAGGTGAAATAGTTGAGTGAAGAAGGAACAGAGAGGAGTGTCTTATAATCAGAGGAAATTCAACTCAAATACAGCAAGAAAACATGTGAATTTAGGAACTGCAGAGTTTCGTATTCCAGAAAAATAAAATGAAAGACAGTGGTGGGCAGTGTGAGCAAAGAGGAAAATGAAGCAGAGGATAATAATACGGAGAGTAGGTATTTATGGTCTGACATAGAAAAGACTGGGACCCTGGGATGAACCCAGTGCCACGACAGAGACTGGCAAGCTACCCGTGGTGTATTTGATATGCCAAACACAGTAACAGTAATGATCCTCATTCCCAACAAATGGAGATCTTACTGATGCCTACTCAAGCAAATCTATGAACAACGAGGACGACAAGTGATACAAGAGACACGTGATTTTGCTAAGGCACTTGAACTTTTACCCATTGGGCCATAGTTATTCTCACTTTGGATTCTGTAAATAATAGCAATGAGTTTAATAAAATTTGAAAAGCATAAGGAAGGGTTACTTTTGTAAAAAGACAGAACTATTGTTATGAATTCGTATTTGTTTTATATTGAAAATATGCCACTAATGGAAGTTTCATTGATAGTTTTATGCAGATTTAACTTTAACATGAATACGGTGAGAAACAACTAAAGTGCTAAATTTGTTCTGAATTTTCTGATTATTCTAACTTATTTAAATAATAACTCAAAATATAGGTCAGTTAGTATCATAGTTAGTAGCAATGTTTGGTATAATGTATACAGTCTATATTTTTGGGATGTAATGTCTAATAGAACAGAATAAAAGTTTTTCTGAAATGCTTTTAGAATAATCTTAAAATTTACACAGGCAGGCATAGAGTTAAATGCTATACTTAATGTTAGAATATGATGACTTTTTTTTTTGGGTCAAATGTTCTTTTATTTCTTCTCAACTGGTCTGTGGTCTGGGGTATTTACCAGAAGGCTGTGAGGTTTGATTCTGAAGTTACATGGGTATTTTTTATTTTTTTTCTCTCTATCTCTCTCTCTGTCTCTGCATCTCTCTCTCTTTTTTTTTTAATTTTTTATTATACCACGGTGAAACATATAATTACAAAGGTGTTCATAATTGGTTCTTGGTAATACAGTATACCAGCACCCATCCCTCCAGACATGGGTATTTTTTGTGAATGTTCAGTACCCTTTCATCTTTTTTTTCTTTTTTTTTTTTTTTATTTTTACAAGAGTATCTTAGAGCATCTTCTTTTTTTTTTCTCTCTTTTTTTTAAATTTTTTATTTTTAAAATTACAAAGATATACAATTAAAAAGTTCATATTTGGGTTTTGGTCAAACAGTGTTGCAGCACCCATCCCGCCACCAGTGCCCATCTCCCACCACCAACATCCCCGGTTCCCTCCCCCTCCCCCAGCCCTGCTCCATGGCAGGTTCTTTATTTCTTTCCATTTCTCTCTCTTTCTCTTTTCCTTCCCTCCAGACTATGGTTTACAGAACATACATTAAAGGGTTGTCATGTGTATCTTTTTGCCTCTATTTAATGCTCAGTTCTAGGTTGGCATTAGTACCTCTCGACAATTGTTAGCACACTGTTCCATTTTCTGTCTTACCTAGCCTCTGACTCCCACACGTTTGTGATAATTTCCACCTTTGACAAGACCTCCTGATATATGTTTCACTTGACCTTGGATATTGGTATCATGATATGTACCTATATATTTATGTTATGCAGATAAATGCAGTCATTCTGTATCTGTCTCTCTCCCTTCTGGCTAATTTTGCTCAACATAATCTTCTCCATGCCCATCCATTTGTAGGCAAATTATTTTCTTTGTTCTTAAAAAGCTTTGATTTGCTACAGATTTTACTGAGCTTTTTAGAAAGCATTGGGAATATCTTAATGGATATACTTGAAATTATTTCAATATAGACAGTATGAAACTAGAGCTGGAAATCCAGTTTGAGGGTATTTAGGTTTTGCTTTATCTTTTTTTTTATTGGTATTTTTTGTTTGTGTCACTTATATCTCTAGCTAATTTTATTCACATCCAATAAGTTCACATTTATTTTTTTTATTTTATTTTTTTTTTTTTGCTTTTTGGGTCAACCCAGCGATGCTCAGGGGTTTCTCCTGGCTCTGCACTCAGGAATTACTCCCTGGCGGTGCTCGGGGACCATATGGGATGCCGGGATCGAACCCGGGCCAGCATGAGCCGTCGGCAACGTGTTAGCTCGCGCACGTATCGCTCTCTGGCCCCAAGTTCACATTTATTTGATGTGAATAAGAGATTCACATTTTATTTTAAATGCTTGATTCCTGTTTACTTTAGTATTACATTCATTAGAGTTTTCCTGTTTTGATGAACCAATTATGAGACACATATACATTTTTATAAAAAGGAGTAATTAAAAGGCAAATTTTAAATGAAGTTTTGTTATACAGTTTAACATACAATTTGACAATAAGATTTTATTTTTTGAAGTTATATAAGAAAGTAGACCAGCACAATTCTTATGACAGGTGTGCCCCATTAATAATGTAACAATTGTTAAGAATGTAAGTGGGTTACATTAAAAATCATCTAACATTGCAAACTTCTGAAAGCGGTAAAGGGCAATGGCAAATGCTACTTACATAGCTCATTTAGAAGACTGATATGGATGTTCATTTGCATACGGATCTTCTGATGTTTAAGAGTTACATATAAATTGGACACTAGACATTTAATTTAAATATTCATAAGTGGGTCATAGTAGGCAGTTTACATTTTTTAATTTCTTGAATAAATGTTACAGCTTGTGTATGGAAAGTTTTACCTGCAGTATATATTAGTCTGGAAATTGTAAGTAATTTCTACATTTTTTCATTAATATCAGTTCCTTACAGTAGTTGACAAGTATTTTTGTATATACTGAATTTAGATTTTAATTCTTGCTGACCCGTCTATCAAGTAGTAAGAAATTTCCTGGTCTGAATTTCATCTTTTGTTAAATTGGTGGATGGGGAGCAGTGTTGGGAACACTCCTTTTAAATAGCTATAAATATTAAATGAAATAATTCAGCACTTTTTATAGCAACCAGCACACACACACACACACACTCATATTTAGATGCCTTTTGTCTCCGTGCCTCTTTCTTTATTTACTTTTTTTATTATATTACCATAAGATATACAATTTCAAAGCTGTTCATGATTGGGATTCAGACATACAGCGGTCCAGCACCCATCCCTCCACCAGTGTACCCTTCTGAACACCAATGTTCCCAGGTTTCTTACTGCCCCCAGTCTGCCTCTATGGCAAGCACTTTCCCTCTCTCTCTCTCTCTCTCTCTCTCTCTCTCTCTCTCTCTCTCTCTCTCTCTCTCTTTCCCTCTCTCCCCCATTCTTTTGCATATCTTGCATTCAGGGGTTGCCATGTATGTTCTTTGACCTACATTCAATGCTCAGTTATAGTCTGGCATTACCATTTCCAACATTTATTGCACCCTGCCCTCTTTAATCATTTCAAGAAGTCAAATTTTTTGTTTTGCCTCTTGTTATTTCTGTGCTTTTCACAAATATGTAATTGCTCTAGCTAATTTTATTTAATGGCTGAATAGGTTTATTGCATAGCTGAAACAACCAACATATAGTAAGCCAGTGTATCAGATCATTGCCGGATCTGATACACTGGCTTTAGTATATGTTTGGAATAACTTTTTTTTTGACTGAAGAATGTTTTTGCTCTTTGGAGCTTTTGATTAAGTTTTGGCCTGGCTTTATGAAAAAAGTAAGCACTTGAGAGTCCCTTGAAGATCCACACAAAATTGAAAGAAAAATTACAAAGAAGAGATAGATTAAATGCACTTGTGTCAAAAAGAAAATAGTAGCTTCTTGCTGCATCATCCTGTGCCTTGACAAAGGCTGTTGTCTTTCGAGTTGCAGCCGCTCTGCCTTGATAAGTTCCTACCCAAAGATGCAGACCACAGTGAGGGCATGGGCTTGTCTTAGAGAAGCCCTAAGTGTGCTCCTGCCCCGAGCTTTCAAAATTGCTGTTTAATATAGATACTTTGTAATTGTCTTCAAAAAAAGTGTGAAATAATGCATGTGATTTAAATAAGGCAAACCTATATACTGTTATAGCACTTTTTTTAGCTTTTAAGAAAATAATGATGTTCTTTTGCTTGAATTTTTTTCACTTAAACTTGAAACTAGCTAAAGTTTCAAGATTAAATGGGCTAGAGGCATGGCTCGGTGTCAAAGCCAGTCACTCGATGTGTCCCTGCCATTATACACTAAAAAAGATATTAAATAGTGGTTTTTTCTATGTCTCTTCACTTTTTATTGTTGAGTTAGGAATATGTTTCTGCTTACTCAAAGAGCACTTGTTTAAAATAGATGCAATATTATCTTCCCAGGAAACACACTTACTATTATTACTTACTGAAACTTAATGAAGTTGGACTATTTTCTCATTCAGTAAGTTGATGTTAAGTAAGTTTGCATATGTGACATTGTGCTTGGATCATGTTGCATGGGAAGACACAGGGTCTTTTATTCATTCTTTTTATTCACAAAAATGCACACTCCTCTTTGGAGAAACAAGACATCATGTCTAATTACATATCACTGAAAGATTATTCAAATTAGAGATTATTATTACCACATCAAAAACCTTAGTATGATAACTTAGAATATTTGTTTTAACTGTTGTTTTCAATATACAAGGTTTATTTATATGTTGGGAAAACAGAGCATTTTTAAAAGGTATTTTCCCTATGGTATATTAATTCATACTCTAAATGCGTTATCAAGTATTACTTCACATTTCTTTCAAATATTGACTTATGATAGTCTTAATTTACTGAAAAATTAAGGGAGTGACATACACTATATTTTATAAAAGTGATTGACATAATTTTCTTTAATCATTTTTCAAAGAAATTAGGTAGATTTAATACATGTACATTGTAATTTTATACAAAAGTCATATGTACTAAAGAAGTTTTAGTAACATTGTTGAAGTTAAATTATTTAACTTTTCAGATTATTTTATGCAACTTTATTAGTTAATAATGTGATTTATGCCATAATAAAGAAAGCTCTAATGATTTTATATGCATCAAAAATTAATGGCACATTTATTACTTTATATCAAAATTTGAAAAATTTCTTGTAATCTTGTCTTTTATGAGTTTCTCGGTTGTTTTTACTTAACCAAAATATTGTGTAGAGTACAATAAGATACTCCAGTATAATATCATACTATCCTAGAATATTATAAATTACTACCTTTTTGATCAAGACATTTCCTTTGCTGAAAATGTCCTTGAGCAACCATTGATATAGAAGATAAATAAATATCAAAACTTTATGGCTTTACACTCAAAACAAGACTTCATGAAATTTTCAGTACTACTCTGTAATGATATATTGAAAATTCCACTTTTAAAGGAAAGAGTTTATTCCTGTGTAAAAAATAAGTGGGTAGGCTCAAGGGATTTGCTTTGGTAGAAAAGTTATCTATTCAGCAAACAAGATCTATTCTTTTGTAAAGTTTTCTATTTGTTAAAGTTGTTATATTTTAGTGATGTTTTTATTTGAAATTGAATTTCTTTGCTAATACACATATTTTTAAGAACATGCAAGAGGCAGTAGACTATAGAAATCATCTTCTTTTTTTTAACCTTTCAGCGTCTGCAGAAACAAAGCAGCAGGTTGGGTGCTTGCTTGCATGTGGCGCACCGGATTTGATTCCTGGCACCCCCTGATCCCTCCCAGGAATGATCCCTGAGCTCACGGCCAGGAGTAAGCCCTAAGCTTAGACATGTGTGGGACAAAAAACAGAAACAGAACAATTATTTGACCTATTTTAATTGTTTTTATTTCTGCTTGTGGAATAGAAAATGGATAAATTGCTGCCTCTAACATAATTATATTTAGAGGAAAAGATGGAAAATGTAATGGTTTGAGGCTCTTTATGTTCCTGGAGCAAGCTGATGCCCTTAGGCTCTACTTGCATGAGACAGGTCATATTGAGATGCTACTGGTACCCGCCCGAGCAAATCGATGATGAACGGGAAGACAGTGATACAGTGACAGTGATGATTATACCACTGTGTGATGTACAATTATAAAACTGTTCGTGATTGGGATTCAGTCGTACCGTGTTCTTGGTCACTGTTTTGAGATGCAGAAGCTTTTTAGTTTCATGTAGTAAATATGGAAAACTTTTCAAAATTTTTTCTTGATTTAAAAGTGGTATGCCTTTACAAAATTAATACGGAAAGATTAATGGTCACAATTTATCCTAAAGTGTGCCCAATAATTTTCTAAACACTTCCCTTTTGTTTGTCATTTTTTAATGTATTAATTTCTTTTTAACTGTTATAAATTTGAGCTTGGTACAAAGCCCTTGCATCCCATTTCAAGAACTCGGAATTATGCTACCTGTAAAGTAATGTGTAGCTACGTGAACCAGAAACTGAATTTTATGTACCATTCCTGTTTATCTGCTTTATGCACACCTGGTCTTTTAGTGGATGGAGACTAGAAAAACATTTAGGAAGTTTGTGCAAACTACCATAATAATTGTGCTAGATAATTCAAGTACCCAAATATTCATAATCCAAAAACCAAGGATGAACCTGATTGACAGTAAACTCATGGTATACAATGCAAATGTAGGCCCTAATCAGAGAACTAAATCTTCAGGTGTCAGTGAGAATGAAAAAAAGCTTTAATGTGTATTTAATGACACCATCTGTTCTAAGTGTAACCTAAAACAAAATCAATTGTTTATAAATTAAACTCGGTTTATAGCAGAACCTGTAAATTTTAAGCTAGAATATCAAGCACTGGAATCTACCAGAAGTCCTTCTTCCTTTACTTTGAAAGCAACATCTGTGCACTTCATAAGATTCTTTTATTTCTATTGGTGAAATTTATTTTGATGCTTTTTTGTACAAAGCTTTTAGGTTTCATAACAACTCCTTTAGGGTAAAATTGCTTTAAAGTTAATATACTCATTACTTTCTTACTCGTGCTTAGCATAGCACAGAGTAAGAAATAAATGGAGTACTAAATATATCCTTGCCTGAAGAAACCTGCTTCCTACTTTTTAAGAAAATAAAACGAATGCTTAAGATATCAAAAATCGCCAAAAGGCAATTCAAAATATGCGCCATTGAACTACCATATTTAAAGATGGATCAATTTTAAAGAATTTTCTAAATTTCCAACATTAAACATATATTAACTTTCTGCCCAGCGTTTTCCACCTTAGTGTTTCAAATGTGCTTGGTATCCTCTTCCCCAATTGTCATTTGCTGTTTCCCAGCTCCTTGAAATATCCAATTGAATATTTTATTTTCCTTCTTAAAAATGAAATATGTTTTTTTTTCCTAGAGGGTGTTATGAGTCACAGTTTAATTTTACAGATAATTTCAAATGTAATGACTTTACTATTCTGAAAGTAACCTTCAGTGAACACAAAATTTTTCATTCTTTATAATGTACCATAAATTTACTTGCTAGAGAATATACAAATATCATTAATCCATACATTCATGCATTTCTGCAATCACTTATCAGCCCAAATATTTATTGAATAGTGATTATATAGCAAGCATTCCGCCAGAAAACAGATAAAAATAAAGATACATAAATGGAATTCAAATGCTGCACAGTGGTAATAATTGCTATGGAAAAAATGGAGCAATAAACCAGCATTGGATTTTAAAATAACATGATCTAGGAAGACTTGTCTCCAGACAATGATGTTTGAATAAGCCGGGTAGCAGAGAAGGGATTTAGATGAATGGAAGCCAATCAGAGACTGAACACAGAATCCCTTGCTAAGGATTGATTGAGTGCAGTGATTAAGTCTGAGAACTGTGGGAAATGAGACTGACATGGAGCAAGGTGGGTGCCAGGTGGTTATGTACAGTGGGTGGTTATTTGAATCTATGTATCATTAAGCTACTTCATGGTTAGTGGGAAGTTTTAGAAGACCTCAGACCAATACCTGTCTGGGAGCATGCAGAACATGAAAAAAAAATCAGTGTGAGTTTCATTCTCAGTCTAACTTAGTGGTCTTTGTTTTAAGATGTTTCAGAATCCATCCTATGTAAAAAGAGGAAGCTAGAGAGGGGCTCCCCCCCACCTAAACATTCTACTACTTGCAACCCCAAGGAATAATGCTTGATGGAAATGACTGTGATAGAGAAGTTGTGATGTGATCAGATTCTAAACATAAGCACAGAGAAATCTGACAGAACTGATGTTGAAACACACTGAGTTGTAAGATCAAGGAAATCATTGTTCCCATTCCATGGTTTTAACCTGAATATCAGGAATTCTGTATTGATTTACCAAATAAGGAAGAATGCTAAAGAAGAAATGTACCAGTGTAAGCTTAGATTTTGAGATGTTTTGTGAAATGCACTTTAGAACAATTGAATTGATGTTTCAAGACAATTAGTATATGAATCTGGAATTTAGTTTGCAATCTTTTGGAAATTAATATCCAAAGTCTTCTTTCTCCATTAAACTGTTTTTTTCTTCATTGAACATAGAATGATAGCCACTAGAATCTAGGTAGAGCTTCTATTCTGTCTGAGTTTGTGGTGTGTATTTTCTACAACACTGTTTTTTCCCACGAGCCCTTTATTTTCACTCCATTCTCAATGAACACTGCAATTTACCCTCTGGAAAATAACTGTTTGTTTCTATTGTGTCAAAGAAGTACTGTGTTAAACACTTTCATGTTTCTTACATCAGTTTTTAATTTTACACTACATCTTTAGCTCAGTAGTGTTCTAGTTTTACCTCCTTAGAGTACAGCTTGGCGCTTATGTACCAATATAATCAGCACTTTGTAAACTGTCGAAGGAAAGGAGTCATACCTTAACTGCATTTATTTCCTAAGCAATCGGTCTGCCCATTTGTGTTTACTCAGTAAATATTTGCTTAAGTAGTTGGTGTACTAGAAACTTGATTTCATTTTTTGTGTGTTATTTCTTTTTAATTCACTGTGCTTTGGAAACATGCTTGCTGCTCAATTACTGATCACCATTTCTTTAAAGCCCATTATACATGCTCTTCTAACCTCTAAATAAGGTAGAGTTTTTCTTGTTGTTGTTATTGGTGTGTTTTTTTTTTAATTTTATTTATTTATTTATTTTTTGCTTTTTGGGTCACACCCGCGATGCTCAGGGGTTTCTCCTGGCTCTGCACTCAGGAATTACTCCTGGCGGTGCTCGGGAACCATATGAGATGCCGGGGATCGAACCTGGGCTGGCACAGGCTGGCTGCGTGCAAGGCAAACGCCCCTACCAGGCTGGGCTATTATCCTCCGGCCCCAAGGTAGAGTTTTTTATTTCATGTTTACATACCAATATAAAAAAAAACCTGGGCACGTAAGGGATGTAAAGAAGATATTATGCATTCAATTCTTTAATTGATCGGATCTAATGATCCGAGAATTAAAGGCAACACTTTTCAGACTTCCTGGCAAGCTATCTTTGGGAGATGCATTTTTTAGCTGAAGGATGAAGTATTTTGATAGGAAGATATACAAGAGGTAGAGAGAGTCTCTATAGATGGGATGAAATGAACAATAATGCCTAGGTTATGCACTTTTATGTTTACTTTGGTATCTTATGGATAGGTTGCTGAATGTAGACGTTAGCCTTCATGTGATGAGACCCCATTGATTAGAAGATTTCCTATGCCCTCTCTATTAGAGATCTATGGATTCTCCAGCAAGGACGTTACTGTATTTCTTTGTTTTTACTTAGCTTTGAATGGACAGATTAAGTAGTTACAACTGGATGTTAATATGTCTAAGTAAAAAATACTGGAAAGTTTTTTTTATCATTTTGAGTCATACCTGGCCTATACTCATGGATTATTCCTGGCTCTGCACTCAGGAATTAATTTTAGGGGTGCTCAGGAAACTTATGGAAAGCCAGGAATTGAACCCTGGCTGTTCCTGTACAAGACAAACAAATGCCCTGCTGACTGTGCTGTTGCTTCGCCCCATGGAAAGATATTTTTAAGAGGAACAATTTCCTATAGTGCAGTTTGAGAGAAAATAGGGTCTCCATTATGTAGTGGTGATTAGAAGTGTTGCAGATCTTAGGAAATAATAAAATAAATATATTTTATTATTTCCTAAGATCTTCAACATTTCTATATAAATATATATATATATTTATATAAATATATATAAAATAAATATATTTTTATTATTAATGAAAGACTATGGTGATAGAGACAGGGCCTCACGGACGGCTGAGGAGGCTGGCGCTCGGCTCGCGCCAGGCCTAGCTGACCATGGGAACCCCGAGGAGGACAGATGGGTTTTGGGGAGGGGGGCCCGTCGCCTCTGGGGGGTCCCGAAGCAGCCGGATGAGACTCGCCCATCACACTAGCCACCATTTTTGCTGTCCGGATGCTGGGAAACTGCCTCTCGGACCAGATCAACAGAGCAAAGCCAGTTCGAGCCCAGGTCACGCTGCCGCAAGCGGCTGCGCGGTCCACTAAAATAGTGAAACAGTAATGTCTTTAATGCACTGCATTCCACGAAGAGCAGGAAAGTTTGTTGGGAAGGAGATATAAAAGAGGAAAGAAATGACATACAGAACCCGCCAAGTGGTTGAGGTGCGGCAGGGGGAGGGAGGTGGGAACATTGGTGATGGGAGATGGTTTTGGGCGGAGGGTGCGTGTTGGAACACTGTAGAACCAAAGCTCTACATGAGCATCTTTCAATTAAAAAAAAAAGGTGGAATCTACCACAAACATGTGGGAATCAGTGGTTAGGTAAGACAGAGAAGGGAACAGTGTGCTAATATTTGTCAAAAGTGATAATACCAGCCTAGAACTGAGCATTGAATATAGGAAAAAAGATATACATGATAATCTCTAAATGTATGTATTGCAATCCACAATGTGTAAGAGAAGAGAGAAAGAGAGAGAGAGAAGAGATAAAGAACTTGGCCATAGAGGCAGGCTAGGGGAGGGGGAGGAAGTGGGGACATTGGTGGTGGGAAATGGGCACTGGTGGAGGGATGGGTGCTGGAACACTGTATGACGGAAACCCAAACATGAACATCTTTGTAATTGTATATCACATGGCGGTGTAATAAAATATTAAAAAAAAAAAAAAAAAGACTATGGTGATAGAAAAATGACAATATTGTTAAGGTTTTAGTCTAGGGAAGGCAGGGGGAAATAGAACTAGGCTCTTTGAAAAAAAAAGAATGAAACTTGTTTTAAAAACATTATGTTTGATCATTCACAGGAAAATATCTATAGACTATTTGAAACCAGAGTCAGAATTCAAGAAATGATTTGAGGGGATGGAGCGAGAGTACAGCAGATAGTGCTTTTGCCTTGCACGTGGTTGAACCACTTTCCAAGCCCCACTCTCCATATGGTTGTACTGCCAGCAGTAGTTCATGACTGCTGAGCCAGGAGTAACCTCCTGAGAATCACTGGGTGTGACCTCTCCTCCCAGAAAGCAAAAAAGTGCCTTGACCTGGTATTACAGATGGCTTAGTGAAAGATTGTAATTATATCTAAGTTAAATATATATACAAAAAGGAGTCCAACGCATACAACATTATTTTTAATTAAATAATAAAATCACCTGTACTTTTCCATATTTCTCCTTTTGCACTCTTCTGTGAATTCTGATTAGGAACTTTAGATATAGTCTTAAAGGTTTTGTAAATAAAAATAAAGTAAAGTGTTCACCCTGGTTACCATTTGTGCTGAAAACATTTTGTATTTTATTGTGGAATTGTTTGAAAATATTAGATATTAAGAGCAAGGTAGTCATCAGATAACTTCTCTAATGTTTGATAGCAAAACATTTTTACTTTCTTACTTGTGCAATTTAAAGAGATTTCATGTTATATGCAGACCTGTATAAACGTAGTAGAAATCTTATCTAGCCCTATAGACTATTTGAAGGTAATCTATGAATAAAACGTCTTATAAAATATTTTCTCAAGTCTAAGAAAATGAGTTCTTCATAATATATGTTCAGGTGAATCACTTTTTACTTATCTGCCTCAGGTGCCATCTTATAAATAAGACTTTCATGTTTTTGTAAACTACTCAGTTACAATAATGAAAGATTATTTCATAAAGGAACAAGGTAAGGGCCGGAGCGATAGCCCAGGG
>JAJIBD010007028.1:0-101855 GCA_021461705.1 Cryptotis parvus | reverse complement strand
TTTATTCTGAGGCTCTTTATTTGTAGAAAAGAGCAGAAACCAAGTTATGCATATGTAGATATGTGGTCCTGTTTATTGAAGATGAAGGGAGTGACTTGCAGGAGCGAGGATGAGGCTTAGTGGTAAGGTGGTAAATGTCCCTTTCATGTATATGTCTGGGGTTCAATCCCTTTCACCATGGAAAAGGAAAGAGAACTTGCAACAGGATTCCTTAGAGGAGGAAGTTTGTACAGAGATCATGTCCTCGGGAAACTGGACGTTCATCTCCTGGGTCAGAGGTGACAGGAGAGCCTTGATCTGGGGTGTCCAGGCTCTCTCTCACTGGCTTTGCGTGATCAAGCTTTGGTTATTCCTTTGTAAAGTGCCCCAACATTCCCCAAACGGTACATAGTCCACTCTACCTCCCAAGACGCATTGCTCTGGCATCCATGTTCTTTAGTGCTGAGGACATCCAAGGCCCTAGAGAAAATGTTATCCTTCCCTTAACTATATAGAAGAATGAAAAATAAGGTATTCCCTAGGATTGGGGTTTTAGAGACAGACTTGCTAGCAGAAGACCTCATCTCTATGGCTGGACAAGCACCTAACTCTAGGCCATCCAATCTCTGTCCCATGTGTCACCTTGTCTTCCCTTCACCTGCTCTGTCCCTGAAACTCAGACTCCTTCCCCTTTCTTGTCTCAGGCTATAAAACCCATTTGGGGTGGGGGGGGCAGAGAGCTTGTGCAGCAGGTAAGGCATTTGCCTTGCCAGCATCAACCTTGGCTTGTTCCCTGGCAACACATATAGGGCGTGAACAGCTTCAGGAGTGAACCCTGATCATAGCCAACTGTGCTCCAAAAACACTCATATTTTTTTTTCCCCACCAACTTTGGAATTCACAGAGCTATGTAATGCGTCCTGAGCTATGTACGGCAGAGTATCCCACCCGCACGGCAGAGCCTGGCAAGCTACCTGTGTCGTGATTTGATATGTCAAAAACAGTAACAATTATGGACCTCATTCCCGTGACCTGAATGAATGGTTTGAGGCTCTTCGTGTTCCTGGAGCAAGCAGATGCCCTTGGACTACACTAGCACATGGCAGAGTCGAATGGAGACTTTACTGGTGACCGCTCGAGCAAATCAGTAACAACGGAAGACAAGTGATACAAGTGATGTATGTTCCAAATATGCATGCATCTAAATACATTGATAATTAAATACACACATAATCAAATTTTCTCTTTCCTTTTACTAATGTGTGTGATTTTTTGAGTATTTAACTAGCATAGGAAGAACAGAAAGATAAAAGAAAATTTTCATTTCTAATGAAGTTATAAAATTTGCCTATAAATGGATGGACATGAAGAAGACTATGTCGAGAGTGAAATTAGCCAGAAGGAGAGAGACAAATACAGAATGACTGCATTTATTTGCATGACATAAATATATATATATATGTACATATTATAATACTAAAATCCAAGGTCAAGTGAAACATGACCTTGTAACAGGAGGTCTTGTCAAAGGTGGAAATTATCACAAACGTGTGGGAGTCAGAGGTTAGGTAAGACAAAAATGGAACAGTGTGCTAACAATTGTCGAGGGTACTAATACCAACCTAGAACTGAGCATTAAATACAGGCAAAAGATACACATGACAACCCTTTAATGTATGTTCTATAATCCATGTCTGGAAGGGAAAGAAAAGAGAAAGAGAGAGAAAGGGAAAGAAATAAAGAACCTGGGGCCAGAGCGATAGCCCAGCGAGTAGGGCATTTGCCTTGCACGCTGGCCGGCCCATGCCAGCCCGGGTTCGATCCTCGGCATCCCATATGGTCCCCCGAGCACAGACAGGAGTAATTCCTGAGTGCAGAGCCAGGAGTAACCCCTGAGCGTTGCTGGGTGTGACCCAAAAAGCAAAAAAATAAAATAAATAAATGAATAAAAAATAAATAAATAGACACTTTTAAAAAAAGAAATAAAGAACCTGCCATGGAGGCAGGCTGGGGGAGGGGGTAGGGAACTGGGTAGTTGGTGGTGGGAGATGGGCACTGGTGGCGGGATGGGTGCTGCAACACTGTATGACCAAAACCCAAATATGAACTTTTTAATTGTATATCTTTGTAATTGTATATCTCACAGTGGTATAATAAAATACTTTTTTTTTTTTTTTTTTTTGCTTTTTTGGGTCACACCCGGCAATGCTCAGGGGTTAGTCCTGGCTCTGCACTCAGGAATTACTCCCGGCGGTGCTCGAGGGACCATATGGGATGCCGGGAATCGAACCCCGGCCGGCACAGGCCGGCCGCTGCGTGCAAACCCCCTCCCGCTGGGCTATCGCTCCGGCCCCAATAAAATACTTTTAAAAAAGAAAGAAAATTTTCATTTCTGACAATTATTTTCTTTTTTGTGGGATTGTGGCCGTATGACAATGCTTAGGTGTTACTCCTGGCTCTGCACTCAGGAATCACTGCTAGTGGGCCCAGGGGACCATATGGGATGCTGGGGATCAAACCTGAGTGGGCTAAATGAAAGACAAGTGCCTTCACTGCTGTACGCTCTCTCCAGGCCCCCACCCCCAATTCTTTTTTCTTTATAGCCAAGCAAGTATAGTAAAGTAGCAATATTTCTAGAGACTTCAAAGGAGATTCTGAGTTGGTGAATGTATTTCTTAAAAAAAAAAAAAAAGAAATCAAGGAACATAGTCTAACATATTCAAATAGAAAAAACAAAAATAAATATTTGAAGGTTGTACTGTCCCAAAGAGAATTTTTACCTCAGTTAAGTAGGCTTGCAGAACTTGAAGTAGTCTTGAAGTATTATCTAAAGATAAAACCTAATTGTTCTTTCTGGCAAGAAGAAAATGTTTAACCACAGCAACAGAAACAGCTGAGAAGGAAATACAATGGCAGAGTCCTGGGACTTTTTAGCCCCATGTTAGACTAGACAGGCCCGAACATATACTTATAGGAGCTTATCCAGAAATGATATGTCAGGGATTTCTTCAAAATAATACAAGACAGAATGAAGCATGTGAGAGCACAGATGAAGCAAGAGTGGTTGCTGGTAACAATGTTTGAGGCTGAATAAAAGGCATATGGGAAGTCATCATACTAGGATCTCCACTCCAAAAACATTTAAATTTGTACAAAAGCAAGGGGCCGGAGCGATAGCCCAGCGGTAGGGCATTTGCCTTGCGCGCGGCCGGCTCATGCCGGCCCAGATTCGATCCCCAGCATCCCATATGGTCCCCTGAGCACCGCCAGGAGTAATTCCTGAGTGCGGAGCTAGAGTTACCCCCTGAGCATTGTCAGGTGTGACCCAAAAAAGCAAAAAAAAAAAAAAAAAAAAAAAATTACAGAAGAAAGAAAAGAAATTTTGAGCACAAGGTCCTTGTTTTTGAGCTCATATATTTTAATATATTGTAGGTTTTTATGTTAAAATTTATTTCAGGATAGTAGATATGTATTAGAATTGTTGTCAAACACAGCAGAAGCGAAGAGAAAAATATGGATGAATTTAATCATCAATTTCATCCTCAAAGAGAGCCTGCTATCTACTCTGTGAATAGGGTGCTGAGGAAAGCTTCCAAAATTGATGAGAAAATAAAACAAAGCTAAACTTAAAATGAAGTAGAGGGAATCCTTCTCTGGGAGATCTCTTCCATGATCAGGGACCTTCCCTTACATTCCTTTCTCCTTTCCCCCTTTCCCTATATAGTTTGATTTCAGAGAAGAAAAAGAAGAAGAAAGAAGAAGGAGGAGGAATAGGAGGAGGAAGAAGAGAAGGAGGAGGAGGAGAAGGAGGAAGAGGAGGAGGAGAAAGAAGAGGAAGGAGAAGGAGGGAGAGGAGGAAGAAAAAAGGAGAAGGAGGGGGAGGAAGAGGAAGAGGAGGAGAAGGAAAGAGGACGAGGATGAGAATGAGGATGAGGATAAGAAGGAGGAGAGAAAGAGGAAGAGGAGAAGAACAAGAAGGAGGAGGAGGAAGAGGAAGAGGAAGAAGAAATGGGAAGGAGAAGGAGGGAGGAGGAGGAGGAGGAAGAAGAGGAAGGAGAAGGATGGGGAGGAGAAGGAAGAGGGAGGAGAAGGAAAGAGGATGAGGATGAGGAGAAGGAGAAGGAGGAGGAGGAAGAGGAGGAGGAGGAGGACGAGGAGAGGGAGGAGGGAGGAAGAAGAGGAAGAAGAAGGACAGGGAGGAGGAGGAAGAGGAAGAGGAGAAGGAAAGAGGATGAGGAGAAGAAGGAGAAGAAGGAGAAGGAGGAGGAGGAGGAAGAGGAAGGAGAAGAAGGACAGGGAGGAGGAAGAGGAGGAGGAGGAGAAGGAAAGAGGATGAGGATAAGAAGGAGAAGGAGGGAGAAGGAGGAGGAGGAGAAGGAGGAGAAGGAGGAGGAGAAGGAGGAGGAAGAGGAAAAGGAAGAGGAGGAGGAGGAGGAGGAAGAGGAGGAGGAGAAGGAAAAGGAGAAGAACCAAATGGCTTGGAAATATGTTCTTCCCCTTCTCTCTTATATGCTATAAGCCTTAAATATGCAAATTATATGTAAATTATAAGAACCATGTGAATCATATCATTATAACTCAGTTATACTACTGGACTTTTCCACTCCTGTAGATCTTGTTTGGTCAGTTTTGGGTTTATCTTTATTTCTTCCTTTTTGGGTCACACCTAGAGATGCTCAGGGGTTACTCTTGGCTCTGCACTCAGGAATTACTATTGGTGGTGCTTGGGGAACCATATGGGATGCCAGGGATCAAATCAGAGTAGGCCACATGCAAGACAAATGCCCAATCCTCTGTTCTATGACTGCAGCCCGGTTTTGTTTTTTTTCATGCTGCACCTGGCAGTCCTCAAAGTCTGCTCCTGGCTCAGGGACCAGTCCTGGTCCTGCTGGGGTTGACAATGCTGGGATGGAACTTGCATGCGAAGCATTTATTGAGCCAGCGGGATGGGTGCTGCAACACTGTTTGACCAAAACCCAAATATGAACTTTTTAATTGTATATCTTTGTAATTTTAAAAATAAAAAAATTAAAAAGAATTTATTGAGCCCTTTGACCACCTCTGGCCCTTGTCTCCCTTTTTAAGGTAATATAGAAGACTTTGTTTTATTTTTTTTCATGACATCCTGCAGTGCCTAATGAATACTAGGAGATAAGAGATTGTTGTTCTCTTTTACAACTACTAGGAAAGAAGCCTTTATTTAAATAATCCATGTCTTTTAGGTAATGTGATGACTCTCCCAACTTTGGTTGAACTTGCTGACTCATTTTGGGGAAAGGCACCTTGCCTTACTTTTACACAAAATACTTGGTCAAGTTTTCTATAAGAACGTCCTGCATCAGGATCAGCTTGCAGATTTGATCATCTAATTCAACAATGTAAATGGTTTCACAGCCTTTGTTATTGCTTCTTGAAAAAAGCAATGAATAATGAGCAAGCTGTGTGTCACTGTGGGCTATTCACACTTGCTAATGATTAACCACCCAGGTGCCCCCAGCACAAGTATATATGATTTGATATTCCCTGCTCAGGCTTTTATATGACTTGCAAAACTCCTCTCCAACTTAAACCAAACAGACTGGGGCTAGAGTCATAGTACAGTAGATGGGACACTTCCCTTGCACGTGGTTGACCCAGATGCTATCCCTAGTTCCCAGTATGGTCCCTGAGTCCTGCCAGGAGGAATTCTTAAGTATAAAACCCTGAGTGGGGGCTGGGGAGATAGTACAGCAGGGTGGGTGTTTGCCTTGTACTCAGCCGACCCAGGTTCGATTCCCAGCATCCCATATGGTACCTGGAGCACCGCCAGAAGTAACTCCTGAGTGTAGAGCCAGGAGTAACCCCTGAGCATTGCTGGGTGTGACCCAAAAAGAAAAAAAAAACCCCACCAAAAAACAAACAAACAAAAAAAAAACCCCAAAGCACTGAGCACTTAATAACAAACAAACCAAAGCGCCCCCCATGAAAACCTAGATGTCGAATAATGGGAAATTGGCACATAAATCATATGGATTGTTCCAATGGGCTATAATTTAAACAAATTTTTTTTTTTTTTTTTTTTTGCTTTTTGGGTCACACCCGGCAATGCTCAGGGATTACTCCTGGCTCTGCACTCAGTAATTACTCCTGGCGGTGCTCGGGGGACCATATGGGACGCGGGGATCGAACCCTGGCCGGCACAGGCCGGTCGCGTGCAAGGCAAACGCCCTACCCGCTGGGCTATCGCTACGGCCCTAATTTAGACAATTTAGATGATGTATGTAGAACTATCTTACAAAAAGTTGAAAATTGTTTCTTTAGCAAGAAGGGAAATAATTTAGGTTACATCTGTCAAGCTCATAAAGAAAGGATGGACACCAGGGAGGAATAAATGAAGGGAATAGTAAAGCCGGCCCCTGACAGTCTATACTGGGTGCTGGCTTGCCCAACTCCACCCACATCTCCTTCCACGCAAGTACCATGTGGAGACAATAATGTCTGGAGGGGGCTTCCCCGACCCTCTACCCGCCTTCACCCCAACTCTTAGTGAATTTCCCTAAGTGATGAATTTTTCCATGTAAGTGATAAAACTGGGGTCTGGAATGATAATACAGCAGGTAGGGCGTTTGCCTTGCATAAGGTCAACCCGGGTTTGATCCCGGCTTGCCATATGGTCCCCCAACCCTGCCAGAAGTAATTCCTCAGTGCAGAGCCAGGAGTGACCCCTCAGCACTGCCAAGTATGACCCAAAGAGCAAAAAAAAAAAAATACTTTGAATTTGAATTTAAGGACTAATCTGAGGGAAAAGAAACATATTTATATTGTCACTATTAAAGTTTGGTAAAAAGAACAAGTTTTTTTTTTTTTACTTAAAACTTTATATCTTTCAGGAGGATTTAAAAGTTTTCTCTATAAACTTACACATATTTCTTGTTAATTTTTTATTGTTTTATTGCTATTATAAACGGGCCCTCTATAGCTTTGAGGAGAGGTAATAGTAATAAATGAAACATGTGAGTGGATTAACTCTTGGATAAAAAAAGGAAAAGGAATAAGTTAAAAACTATTTTAATTGGGGGAGAAAATCTATCAGGAGGAGAGGGAGGCGAGATATAGAATGATCGATCTTTCTCTATCCCTCCTCTCTCTTTCAATCTCTTTCTGGTGGGATATAAAGAAAAAATAGTAGGGGAAGAGCAAATAACTTAAAGCTACAGAACCCAGATGGCTAGGTGGGATGTTGTGGGCGGGAGGGGCGGAATCCTGAGTCAACAGATCCAGAGGAAGCAGACTCTGGTGGATGGTGTGGTGTTGGAACACGATATTCATGGAACCCTAATACGGACAGTATTGTAAATCCCAGTGACTGAAATAAAATAAACAACCGTTTAATGTTTTGTTGTTCCTGGCTCTGTTGCAGAGATTCAGACCTGGAACAGCAAGATGCGAGTCTAGTGTTTAACCCTGTTTATGTCTTTTGCATCAAGTTCAAACCTTTTATTCTGAAGAATTTCTTTTTTTTTAATTTTAATTTTTTCAATTTTTTTATTATACCACTGTGCAATATACAATTAAAAGATGTTCATGATTGCGTTTCAGTCATACATTTTTCCAGCACCCGTCCCTCCACCAGTGCCCTATTCTTTTCCCACCACCAATGTTCCCCAAATTCTGCCCTCCCCCCCAGCCTGCCTCTATTGCAGGTACTATTCCTTTTCTTAGCTCTTCTCTCTCTCTCTCTCTCTCTCTCTCTCTCTCTCTCTCTCTCTCTCTCTCTCTCTCTCTCTCTCTCTCTCTTTTTTTGCTTTTTGGGTCACACCTGACAATGCCCAGGGGTTACTCCTGGCTCTGCACTCAGGAATTACTCCTGGTGGTGCACAGGGGGCCATATGGAATGCTAGGGATCGAACCCAGGTTGGCCGTGTGCAAGGCAAACACCCTACCGCTGAACTATCCCTTCGGCCCTGTCTCTTTCTTTCTCTTACACATTGTGGCTTGCCCTTCAGACATTTAGGGATTGTCTTGTAAATCCCTTTGTGTCTATTCAATGTTCAGTTCTAGTGTGGCGTTAACATTCCCCACAATTAGTAGAACACTAGTATATATTTATATCCCACTAATGAATGCAGTCATTCTATATCTGTCCTTTTCCTTCTGACTAATTTCAGTCAGCATGATAATCTCCATGTCTACCCATTTGCATGTAAATTTAATGACTTTGTCTTTTCTGACAGCTGCATACCATTCCATTGCGTACATGTACCATAGTTTCTTTTCTTTAGTCAGTCTTCTGTTCTCGGGCACTTAGATTGTTTCCAGATTATGGCTATTGTGAATAGTGCTTGATGAATATCGAAGTGCAGATAGTGTTTCTTCTGTGCTTTTATTTTTTTTTTTTTGGGGGTCTCCAGGGTATATTCCAGGAGTGGTATTGCTGAGTCAAATGGGAGCTCAATATCTAGTTTTTGGAACAATGTCCATATTGTTTTCCAAAAGGGCTGGACCAGTCGGCACTCCCACCAACAATGAATGAGAGTCCCTTTCTTCCCACATCCACCCCACACTGGTTGTTCTTGATCTTTTGGATGTGTGCCAGTCTCTGTGGTGTGAGATGATATCTCATTGTTGTTTTGATTTGCATCTCCCTGATGATTAATGATGAAGAGCACTTTTTCATATGCCTTTTGGCCATTCGAATTTTCTGTTCATTTCTTCTCCCCCATTTTTTGATGGGGTTGGCTGTTTCTTCTTGTAAAGTTCTACCAGTGCCTGACAGATCATGGATATTAACCCATATCAGATGGGTATTGAGTGAATATTCTTCCCCCAGTCTGTGGGCTGTCTCTGTATCTTGGTCACCATTTCTTTTGAGGTGAGCTTTTCAGTTTTATATAATCCCATTTGTTTATCTTTGGTTCCGTTTGTTTTGTCAGTGGTGTTTCATCTTTGAAGATGCTATTGATTTGATATTATAAAGTGTTTTTCCTATGTTTTCTTAAGATCTTTGACCCATTTTGATCTGACCTTTGTGCATGGTGTTACAAAAAGGTCTAAGTTCATTTTTTTCATGAAGCTGCCCAGTTTTCCCAGCACCACCTGTTGAAAGTCTTTCTTTACTCCATTTAATAATTTTGCTCCTTTATCAAAAATTAAACCATCATATATTGGAGAGTATATGTCAGGACATTCAGTTCTATTCCATAGGTTTACTGGTCTGTCTCTACACCAATACCATGCCGCTTTAATTATCATGCTTTGTAGTAGAGTTTGAAGTTGGGGAAAGTGATACTTCCCATCTTCTATTTCCCAATGATTGCTTTAGCTATTCGTGGGGTTTTATTATTCCACACAATTTTCAGGAGTGTTTGGTCACTTTCTTTGAAGAATGTCATGGGTATCTGTATACAGACCACATTGAATCTGTATAAAGCTCTAGGGAGTATCACCATTTTTTTTGACAATGTTAATTTTCCCAATCCATGAGCAGGGAATGTGTCTCCATTTCCTCAGGTCCTCTTTCTTTCTTTCTTTCTTTCTTTCTTTCTTTCTTTCTTTCTTTCTTTCTTTCTTTCTTTCTTTCTTCTTTCTTTCTTTCTTTCTTTCTTTCTTTCTTTCTTTCTTTCTTTCTTTCTTTCTTTCTTTCTTTCTTTCTTTCTTTCTTTCTTTCTTTCTTTCTTTCTTTCTTTCTCTTTCTTTCTTTCTTCCTTCCTTCCCTTCCTTCCTTCCTTCCTTCCTTTCCTTCCTTCCTTCCTTCCTTCCTTCCTTCCCCTTCCTTCCTTCCTTCCTTCCTTCCTTCCTTCCTTCCCTTCCTTCCTTCCTTCCTTCCTTCCTTCCTTCCTTCCTTCCTTCCTTCCTTCCTTCCTTCCTTCCTTCCTTCCTTCCTTCCTTCCTTCCTTCCTTTCATTTTCTCTTTTTGGGTCACACCGGCAATGCTCAGGGGTTACTCCTGGCTCTTCACTCAGGAATTAGTCCTGGCAGTGCTCAGGGGACCATATGGGATGCTGGGAGATCAAACCCGGGTAGGCGCGTGCAAGGCAAATGCCCTACCCACTGTGCTATCGCTCCGACCCCTCTTTTATTTCTTGAAGTAACATTTGTAGTTTGCTTTGTAGTGATCCTTTACATTCTTCCTCAAACTGATTCCTAGGTATTTGATTTTCTGTGGTGCAGTTGTGAATGGGGTCGTTTCTTTAATATCCCTTTCTTCTCTTTCATTATTTGCATATAGGAAAGCCATTGACTTTTGGTATTGATTTTGTACCCTGCCACTCTACTATAGGAATCTATTGTTTCTAGGAGTTTTTTTGGTCGAGAGTTTAGGATTCTCTAAGTATAATGTCATCTGCAAATGTCCTTTTCTTCCCTGATTGCTATGGCAAGTACTTCCAGTACTATATTGAATAGAAGTGGTGTGAGTGGGCAACCTTGTCTTGTCCCCTATCTTAGGAAGAAGGCTTTCAGTTTTTCCCCATTTGAATGATGCTCGCTGTGGGCTTGGAGTAGATGGCTTTGACTATATTGAGGAAAGTCCATCAATTCCCATTTTATGGAGTTTTTTTTTATCATGAATAGGTGTTGGATCTTGTCAAATGCTTTCTCTGCATCTATTGATATGATCATATTGTTTTATTATTCTGAAGAATTTCTTCATTTATTTGATGTATTTTTGTCTTTTGGGGTCACACCCTGCTGTACTCAAGGCTTACTTCTGGTTCTGTGCTCAAAGATCTGTCCTGTTGCTACTCAGGGAACTATATGTAGTGCCATGGAATGAACCTGAGTTTGCCTTGTGCAAGGCACTTTTCTTAACCTCTGAATTTTCTCTCTGGTTTATGGAAACTTAATTTTTACCACAGGCTACTCACAAGCAGCTGGGCACAGGGAGAGCAAGTAGCAGCTCTGCCCCATGTCTGAGAGTCTCTGGTTCAGCATACCTGGGCGGATTGAAAAAAAAAAACTGCTTCAGGGTGGCTGTGGATGATCCGGGCTGTGAGAGTCTGGTCTACTAGGTGGAGTTGTGACAAGAGGGAAGTCCGAAGTGGAAAATGGCCGGCCCCATGGAGTAGGGGAGGGTGGTCTGGCTTGTTGTGAGGCTCTGCTGGGGTGGCAGGCCAGGGCTAGAACCCGCCATGCCTCCTAGGTGCCTCATGAGCAGCTGGGCACAGGGAGAGCAAGTAGCAGCTCTGCCCCATGTCTGAGAGTCTCTGGTTCAGCATACCTGGGCCGGATTGAAAAAAAACTGCTGCAGGGTGGCTGTGGATGATCCAGGCTGTGAGAGTCTGGTCAGCTATGTGGAGTTGCCTGGGAGGCATGGCCAGTTCTAGTCCTGGCCTGCCACCCCAGCAGAGCCTCACAACAAGCCAGACCACCCTCCCCTAATCCATGGGGCCCGCCATTTTCCACATCCAGACTTCCCTCTCATCACAACTCCACACAGCTGACCAGACTATCATAGCCCGGCTCTCGCGGCCACAAGCGGCCGAGCGGTTCATCAATATATGCTTTATTTAGAGGTGACAATAACAGTATGCCACCTGCATGGCAAGACTGGCAAGCTGCTCGTGTCGTATTTGATATGCCAAATACCAGTAACATTTATATTAGGTCATTCCCATGACCTAATTTAATGGTTTGAGGCTCTTTATGTTCCTGGAGCAAGCGAATGTCTTTGGGTTCTACTAGCATGAGACAGGACATATGGAGATATTGCTGGTGCCTGCTCTAGCCAATAGATGATTAGCGGGAAGATAGTGATAGTGATAGTGAATTTTACCACAAACATATTCTAAATAATGAAAAAAAAAAGCACTGATCTACCTAACCCCTTTTTTTTTTTTCTTTTTTTGGGTCACACCTGGCAATGCCCAGGGGCTACTCCTGGTTTTGCACTCAGGAATTACTCCTGGCGGTGCTCGGGGGACTATATGGGATGCAGGGGATCGAACCCAGGCCGGCACAGGCGGGCTTGTGCAAGACAAACACCCTACCCTCTGGGCTATCACTCCGGCCCCGTGTTTCTTTAATACTAGTCCTCTGCTTTCGTTTCTTTGTCACACAAAACTAATACAAAATTTAGGGCCCTTAATTTAAAAAAAAAGAGGAAAATAATTATAATAATAAACCCCAACATAATAGAAAGATTGACCCGAGTTATAAATAGGTAAAAAGAAGAAACAAGAATTTTTTATAAATATACAAAAATGGGCTCACAAAGTAAGTTAGAATGACAAACAAGAATGACCTCCCTATCTATGAACTGTTAAGAGACAGGGTAGACAGTACTCCACAGTAACAAGTCTTTGCGTTAGAACATAGAACCAATGACCAAACAATTGGGGTGGGGATGAGGGAACAGAAAAGATTCAGAGACAGTCATGGAGGATCCTGGACACTTTCATGGTGGTGGACTATAATAATTTTTATATCAACAGCATAAATTTTAACATAATTGTGGGGCTGGAGCGATAGCCCAGCGGGTAGGGCATTTGCCTTCCACGCGGCCGGCCCCTGCCGGCCCGGGTTCAATCCCCTGCATCCCATATGGTCCCCTGAGCACCACCAGGAGTAATTCCTGAGTGCAGAGCCAGGAGAAACCCCTGAGCATTGCCGGGTGTGACCCAAAAATAATAAAAAATAAATTAAAAAGATTTTAACATAATTGTAACTTCTTAAACTATAACAAGTAAATTTTTTAAAACGTGCTCACTTAAAAATGAAAAGATCGGGGCTGGAGTGATAGCCCAGCGGGTAGGGCGTTGCCTTGCACGAGGACGGCCCAAGCCGATCCGGGTTTGATCCCCGGCATCCCATATGGTCCCCGAGCACCGCCAGGAGTAATTCCTGAGTGCAGAGCTAGGAGAAACCTGAGCATTGTTGGGTGTGACCCAAAAAGCAAAAAAAAAAAAAAAAAAAAAAGGAAGGAAGGAAGGAAGGAAGGAAGGAAGGAAGGAGGGAGGGAGGGAGGGAGGGGAGGGAGGGAGGGAGTGAGGAAGGAAGGAAGGAAGGAAGGAAGGAGGGAGGGAGGGAGGGAGGGAGGGAGGGAGGGAGTGAGGAAGGAAGGAAGGAAGGAGGAAGGAAGGAAGGGAAGGAAGGAAGGAAAGATGCCATGAATTTGCCTAGCATGTGGCCAAATATTGAATTAATTGATAATGTGCATGTTAATTAGCAAGAGCATCAAGATGAAGGGCTTCTTATATACCTTTGGTGTGACTTTTATTTATTTTCATTTGGGGGCTTTTGGGGCCACACCTGGCAACGTGAGGGCAGAGCCTGGCTCTGTGTTCAGGGATCATCCCTGGCAGTGCTCCAGGGACTATATGGAATGCCAGGGGTCAAGCCTGGGTTGGTCACATGCAGGGCAAGTGCCTACCTGCTGTACTATTTATCCTGTCCCTGGTATGACTTTTAAAGGGGGGGGGGAGATATCTGGGGAAAATATTTGGGAAAAGAACATATGAACATTTGAATATGCATACCTTTAATCCATCTATCCCATTTCCTGAGGCTCTGCAAATAAGCTCACAAAAGCCCCAGAGTTCTGCACACATGAAGAAATACTGCTGAGAGATGAGAATCAGGTATTCGCCGCATACTTTTCTTCTTTGTTTCTGTTTTGAGGACACACACTGTGGTGTGCAGGGCTTACTCTCTGCTCTGTTCTCAGGGTTCTCTCCAGACAGGCTCTGAGGACCATACATGATGCTGTGATAGAATGTGGTTGGACCAAATGCAAGGCGAGTACCCTTTGCAATTGATTGGTGCCCATGTTCTGTCAATGAATAATCTCTTGAATAAATTTGTGCTTAGTTTCAAATAAGAAACTAAACACTTCTTTCAACAGGAAAGCTGTTACATAGATCCATAAAGCAAAGTACAGAGTATTATTATTACTTGTGATACTGACCATAGATCAGATTGAAGGGACTATTTAACTCCCCTAAATTTCAACTTCATTTGTCAAGTGATGATAGTGACTGATTCTGAAGGTGGTTTTCAAAAACAAGAGAAAACGTGGAAGTCTTTGCACGCTGACTGGCATTCAAGAAATTATTGACTTCATATTGTTAATGAAAAATGATTGTCTTCTTATTGTTTTACTCCCCTTTTTCATTTTGCCTTTTTTTTGTGGTTTGGGTCACATCTGGCAGTGCTGAGGTTTTATTCTTGGTTTCTTGCTCTCCTTTTTATGCATTGTTTTCATTAATGTATTTTCATTTGGCACTGATCATGTTTAAGGATCTATGCTTAAACATGATTTAACATGATTTAGAGATTTTAAAGATTTAAAGTGAGCACACATTTTAGTGGGGATTCAAGGAAAATAAGTTAACAAGTTAAATAATAAAAAAGAATTAAAAATGGTGGCAGTATAGAAGAAATAAAGGCTTTCTCTGGTTCTTTAAAAAAAACTTTTTTTAAATTATACTAGCATGACTCCAGACCCACAGCTGTGCGGCAACACTGGAAGAGAGACACTCCAGACCCAACCACTCCAGACCCACAGCTGCGCCGCTCAGCCCCACGTGGAAACAGCCCATGGAGCTCCAGAGGGGCGGTAAATGTCTCCCGCCAGGGCCAAGCTCCAAGGGTTCCTTCACTCTGTGTGGGGAGAGGGCCATGCTGGCTGGACTTGGAGTGGAGATTTGGGCTCCTCCTTCCACTCCTCCACCTCCATGTTGAAAGGTGTGGCTGCAAGCTCCCAACCACCACAGTCAGCAACACCGGAAGAGAGAGACACACACAGCTGCGCTGGCGACAGTCTTAGATAATGCTAGAAGTTAGGACCAAGTCCTAACAGGTCCCAGGATCTTTCATATTTATACACTGTATACAGTTTTAGGCATGGCCCATCATCCCAGTGAGCCTAGCAAGAAGCCAGAGGAATCCCCATACCATGACATCAATCATTCTCAACATCCGGAATCCACAGCTCCTCAGAGCTCCACCTAAGAGAAAAGCAGATCTCTCCCTGTTGAGGCTCATCAGTAAAGCTTGAGATGAGAGCCCACTACTGAGAGTGCACATGGCAGAGCCTGGCAAGCTACCCGTGTTTTATTTGATATGCCAAAAATCAGTAACAATTATAGACCTCATCCCCATGACCTGAAGGAATGGTCTGAGGCTCTTTGTGTTCCTGGAGTGAGCAGATGCCCTTGGGCTACACTTGCTTGTGACAGAACGTATGGAGATGTTACTGGTGCCCGCTCGAGCAAATCAATGAACAACGGGAAGACAAGTGATACAAGAGATGCAAGTGATACCGTTGTGGGATATACAATTCCAAAGATGTTCATGTCTGTGGGATATACAATTACAAAGTGTTCCAGTACCCATCCCTCCACCAGTGCCCATTTCCCATCACCAGTGTCTCCTGATTCTCTCTGATTCTTAAGCAAGACTGCTCCTCCCCAAACCCTCTCCATTTTCATCCTCTGAGAACTTCTGGCAATAACCAGAAGTTTTTAGAGCAGAGAGACATTTTTGTTTGTTCATCACAAATTTTTTGGGGGGATAATGCAGTCAAGTGTTGGTTAGGGGGCAGGAGTGATAGTACAGTGGGTAGGGAGTTTGCCTTGCACGCAGCCGACTTGGATTCTAGCCTCAGCGACCCATATGGATGGACCCAGTGTTGGATGACAAGCTTAGCTAGCTTTGGGGCTTTGCTGTTTTATCCACTCACAGCTTAATCTATTTATATGTTCTTAAGCCAAGGTTCATTCTTAATGAGATCTCTCTTCTGTGTAAACACTGATAGAGGGTGTGGCAGTTACAGAAGTCACCTTGATTCTGAATGAGTAACTTCTGACTTATTATACATCTACTAAGACTTCTATGTTTTCTAGATTGGGCACAGCTCCTCTTTATATCCACTGCACCCAGAATGGGACAGTTAGAATTTACCAGGAGACTGCCACGCTGGCTATGTTGAGACTATCGTTTAAGATTATAGGAAGTATCATACTAGTTTGCCCTCAAGCAGGCGAGCGTGACCCTTTCAGTATACAGAGAACAAGATACTCAGAATCACCTTGGTGCAGATAATAGATAAGAAGGACCTTGTGGGTACCATCTAGATTACATGAAGCCCATGAAATTAATATGTACTACTTTATATCAGCCCCCTCCAGTGTTTTATAAGAGATAAAGAGATTATTCCTTGGCATAACCTTTGTTTATACCTATAATTCGGTGTGGCACCACCCTTCTACACTCTTCTACTATCTAGAAGCTGTTTAGGGTTCTTTGTTGACAGAATCCTTCCTGTTAACAGTTAGGATTACTTTGGTGTATATAAGGGGACTTGAGGCACTCACCCCTTCTTTTGGGTAGGATTCCTCTCAGTGAGATCCTCTCTTTGGTGGTTGACTTGGGCTCTTGTGTATGGTCTAAGTTCTGACCAGAGTTAGAGTTCTTTCATTATATTGGATTGTGGTGCTAGAGCTTTTGTACTATTAAAAGCCTTTTTGGAACTGTGACTGATCCATGAGTTTTCATCCATTCCTTGGTGGCCTCAGAGGTAGAAGAGAACTTCTGTCCTGATACTGTTGGGGACTCCAGCGACTCCCTGACACCTGAGCACTGCCAGGAGTGTTCCTGAGCACAGAGCCAGGAGTAACCCCCTGAGCATCACTAGGGGTGACTCAAAAAAGAATATATATATATATATATATATATACATATATATATATATATGTGTGTGTGTGTGTGTGTGTGTGTGTGTGTGTGTGTGTGTGTGTGTGTGTGTGTGTGTGTGTGTGGTGTGTATTTTGGTTAGGAAACAGGAATGATGCTAAACATCTTACAATGCAAGGGGCAGCTACCACAACAAAGAATCATGCCCAAAGAGGGCACTGGATGAGAATCCCTATGCTAATTAGTGGTCCTAGGGAGGTAGGACCACTACCTCCCTAGGTACTCCTAGGTAGTCACGGGTTGGTAGTCACAGACCAATATCCTCTGAGAAGGACTCATCGGGGTTGAATCTGGACTTGTAAGAAACAGGTAGCTGGGCCTGGAAATGACTCAAAGGACTGGAGCACAAAGGAGAGAAGAGAGAGAAAAGTGTGGAAAGAGAGAAAGAGAGGGGGAAGAGAGGAGGAGGGAGGGAGAGGAGAGGAGATAGGGAGGGGGGAGAGAGAGAGGAGGAGGAGGAGGAAGAGAAATAGGCAGCAAATGTCTGAGACTATCCCAGGCAGAGAATTGAAAACAATGAAAAGATCCTTGTTATAGGCAGACCGTGAGAGGCTCAATAACGGGCCTTTCATATTCTACTTTGTATACCTCTTTCTTACTTTTTCTTAATTGGATTTTTTGAGAACAGTATTTTTTTTGTAGTTAGAAAATGAAAAAAGGTTGGGGCGGAGTGATGGCCCAGCGGGTAGGGCGTTTGCCTTGCGCGCAGCCGGCCTGTGCCGGCCCGGTTTGATTCCTGGCATCCCATATGGTCCCCGAGCACCGCCAGGAGTAATTCCTGAGTTCAGAGCCAGGAGTAACCCCTGAGTGTCGCCGGTGTGACCCAAAAAAGCAAAAAAAAAAAAAAAAGAGAAGGAGAATGAAAAAAGGCACCAAAAGAGGGTAGGCTGGAAAACAGATTCCTGCAAAAGCGACAGGAAAGGTTTTTAGAGCAAGGAGATTTCAGAGAGAAAACCCAAGTCGCAGATGTCCTGACAGCAAAGGCCACACTGAGTTAGTCTTAACCCCGTGCCACCTTCACAGCTATGGGGCACCTTCATGAGGAAAGTCACACAGTGCTGTAGAGCTCACAATCTGTGCTTAAGGCTTAGCTTTACAGACTTTGCTTTGTTACATTTGGATGTGCGCCTTCCATGACCTTGGCATTAAGAAGAGTCACGACCTCTTCTACTAGTCTGGTATCAGAGAGATGACGTGACAATGAAGGCAGATGGGCCTGGAGCAATAGGGACAGTGGGTTGGTGCTTGCCTGGCCTGTCCTTGATCAGTGTTTGGTTTCTATCCCCGGTTAAATCCCCTGCCAGGAGTGATTCCTGGATTCAGAGCCAGGAGTACACCAGGAGGTGTGGGGCTGTGTGGCCTTCCTTCTACCTCCCCCAATAAAGGGAGTGGAAGGTTTTGCTCAGCAGCAATTTTTTTTTTTTGCTTTATCTCTTTGTTTTCAAACTTCCTAGGGAAAGAAATGTGGAAGGCTTGGGAAGTGCCGGATAGAAGGAAAATGATTTTAAAAACTGTACTTTATTCAGGTAACCAAGAGAATAATCTTTATAAGGTTGATAAAAATCACTGAAAGAGGGTTCTAGCCAGGATCCAAGGCCCTGGAAGAGAACGCCCAGATCTTCTTCTAGCAGCCCCAGGCCCTCAGAACCGGGATATAAAGAGATTATTGAAACGTGCAGAACTTCCTGTGCAGGGGCCGAGACGACTGCATATTTTACAAGAATATAACACCCCCACCACCACCAAAAAGACTAACAGCAATGATTGTGCCATTTGTCCGCCCAGGATGCTGCCATTAACTGGGATTAATCAATGGCTGAGGGGGTAAATGCAAGAAATATTCTCCAATCACAAGGAGAGCCTGGTGTTAAAAAACAAGTAAAAGCATGTACTGTGACACACTTCTGGCTTAGTTGGCCTTTCTCAATTTCCAGTTGAGCTTTGGCCTTTTAAGAATTTAGAGGCTGTGAAAAGCAACTCGCATAACTGTTTTTGTCCTTGAAGCAGCCTCAAATGCTAAGATACCAAATGAAAGAAACCGGGTGTGGGTAGAGAAAAATTAAAGTAAAAACGCAATCGGCAATATTTTCGAGAACGCGTATGTTTATTCACACAATTTTCCAGGTTGGTTTTATTCACTGAATTGAGCTTATATATAGCAAATGTGAATTCACCTAATTTATCATTTTTTCTAGAACTGAGGAAACTCTTCAATCATAGGCCAGGAGGGATGGCTCAATAGGCCGAGGGGCGCTTTTACATGGAGACCTGGGGTTTAATCCTTAAGCCTTGACCAGGGGCTCCCAGCCCCCATTTCCCGTTCCTCCCATTTTGAAACAGTAAACAAATTTTATTGAAGCTTAGGTGGTGGCTTCTCCCAATTTTAAATCATTCCATCACAGAGAAGGCCTGCCTGGGTCATTAAGGGTCCCACCGAGCCAGAACAGAAACTTGTTTTTCCACCTCGAGAAAAGCAAATAAACAAAAAGTCTCTTTGGTAGTCGCTGGGATTCCCTCCCCTCCCCCCCCCTTTCAAGGTGGTTTTCCTCGCCTATGTTATGCAGACTACAGGCACTTTCTTCCCAGGATGCATCAGCATGCAAAGGTCCCAAGGAATTTGGGCTCAAACTGATGCCTCACCTCCCACCTGGGGAGGCGGCTCACAATTACGCCGCTGTTCCTTCTCCGGGTTTTGATAACTGCTCCGATACGGTTCACTGCAGCTTGCAAAGGGGGCCGGCCAAGCCAGCTTATTGATTGCATTGAGAGTTTAAACTTCGGCTTTGCACCTCCCCCAACCCCTCCATCCATTTGAAAGAGGCCTTTCTCTCTCCTCCTCCTCCTTCTCCTCCTCCTCCCTGTCCCTTCAAGTTTGTTTTCCAGCTCTAAACTCGATTCGCCCCTCGGTTTCCAGCCCGGTTGCAGGCCAGAGAATCGTAGCCACTGGCCAAGTTCACTTAGAAGGAGGAAAAGAGACCTTGGGATACAAAGTATCGAGAGCCGCCACTTGCCCCGCTGGGAGCGCCACGCGGGAGGACGATGCCTGGTGGTGTCCAGCCGCCCGGAGCGGGCCGGGGGAAGGCAAACGCGTCCCCAGGCGTGTTTCGTGGACTGGCTTCGAAAGAGCCGAGGCAGCCGAAGCCGCTTTCGAAGTTAGCAAACAAAAGCGTCTCCCCAGTAACGTCCCGGGCGCAGACGCGGCTCCTGCGCTCAGGCCGGCCCTTGACTCCTCCTCCGCCTCGTCTCTCCTCCCTCCTCTCCCGTTCTCCAACGGTTCTGAGCCACCAATCCCAGCGACAAACAACCCTTCAAATGTGAGGTCGGAGCCCTCCAACGGGCGGCCCCCGCCTCCTCCCCGCCCCACATCTGTCCTGCGCTCGGGTGCTGCGGCTGATTCATCTGCAGCCAGGCCCGGGGAGGAACCGCGCTCCAGCGGCCCGGTGGTCCTGCCCCGGCCCCCCGGGCTCGCTTTCTCCCCTTTCTGTTTTCTCTTTGCTGCTGGAGAGGTGTGTTCTCGGAGGTGCAGGCCCCAGAAGGGGCGGGGGGAAAGCAACCCCCGCCGACTCAGGATTGCTGCCGCAAGCCCCTGCGCCTTGTTTATTCATTCTAAATCCTGTAACCGACAGAACCACCCGGGCTCTGTCAACTCGGGGCCTTAATTCACTCTCCGGGCGACGCTGTCTTTTCGGAAAGGGTGGGGAGTGGGTGGGAGCTGGCTTTAATTTTCGGCGTAGTTCTGAAACGTAGGCTCCGGAGTCGAGTTAGTCATCGTTTGGCCGCCTGGAGTTCGCCCTGCTCGGGTTTAACTTCTTTTTTCCACGGAGCGGCTGCCGGGTTTCTCCGTGCAGGCTACAAAACGGAACCAGCCCGGGGCAGAGCCGAGGCTGGAGGCGCTGACGCCTCCACCCGTGGCTTGTTTTTGTTTGTTTGTTTTGAAGTGTTGAGAGCCGCCTTAGCGTGGCCGGTGACAGCTTGGTTATTTCCAAAGAGCGGGGCAGAGACTCCGGAAACTTAGAAGTAGGGGAGGGGGTCACCCACGCGTGTCTGTCCATCAGCCGCACGGCGTCCAGCCTTGGAAAAGGGTAGATTCATAAGAAGCACCCCCAGATCGGAGGCCTCCTAACTCCCAACCCAAAGCGGTCGACAGGAACTCGGGTTTCCTTAAAGGCTAGTTTTTGTTTGAGATACCGGCTGCTGGGGAGGGGCCCTCGGGGCTCGGCTTGCGTTTTCACCGGAGACCGTTTGCCTACGCAGATCCACAGCCCGGGTGCGGAGGGCTCCCCTTGAGCTTGGGGGCGGCCTTGGCCCGGGACGGGAGGCGGACTGGCGGGCTACCGGGCCGTCCCCAGGCAGGGACTTTGAAAGAGCATGTGAGCATGACAAGTGTCTGTGCGCTCCGCGTAAGATTTCGAAACTGCTTTGCAATCCAGTCCGGAACTCGCAGTTTTAGCCCGGGGAAACAGACCTCAGCCCCGGGTGTCAGCGACTGCCCCGGGCCCCGCCTCTCCGCCCCCATCCCGCCCCGCGCGACTGTCGCCCGCCCCAGGAAGAGCCCGGGCGAGGGTGCGCCGCGCCGCGCCCGCGTGGTCATGGCAGCCGCGCGTCCTGGAAGAAGTTGCTGCTGTTCGGGAAACTTTTCTACGGTGCCCCCCCAAGTCCCCCCGCGGCCGGACACTGCAGCCGGGACCGAAGAGCTTGGGGCAGCTGTCAGAAAGGACCGGGGCGCCTGTCCTGCTGCCCTCGGGGCCAAGGAGAGCCGGCGGCCTCTTCCCCCGCCACCCCCGTCTGTTGTCATTTCCCATCCAAAGGCACCGTGGCCCAGCCGGGAAAGAAAGGCCCGCGGGAGAACCCCGGGGATGGGGGCGCCGTCTCCCCGGGGGAGGGATGCAGGCAACCCGCACGCAGCGGGGAGGAATGCTCGGGGTGGGGGTTCGAGCCCGCAGGGAGACACGGGTGACAGCGGCTGGGGAGGCGCGGCCCCGGCCCTGCGCGCTGTCCTCGCGGCCGGGAGGGACGGTGCGGGGGGAGGGGCGAGGAGCGGCGGGGCGGGCGGGGACGGGGGCGGGCTGCGGGGGCGGAGGCAGGACCTCCTGTACCTTCCCTCCGCGCCTCACTCTGACAGCGCCGAGGTGCGCCGAGCAGGAGCCGGGAACAAAGGAGCGGGCTAGGGAGGGAGCCAGGCGGGCCAGGGCGAGCCCCCGGCTGCGGGCCAGACGACTCCGGCCGCAGGAAGCGCAAGTGTCACTTGAATTCCGTCCCGGGAGCGGGCGCCTGCGAGCCGGGCACCGCGTTGAGCAATAACGGCCGGAGCGCGTCCGACAAGTTACGGGAGCGCGGCCCGGGAAGGAGGACGGTCGCCGGTGTCGTGCGTCCCCGGACCCCGGGGACAACGCTCCCTGCCCGCCCCCGGCCGCTCCTGGCGCTGGCCCCGGAGCCCCAGGATGAAAAGCAAGAAAGGTGAGGTGGGGCGGGTCCGGGACAACGTGCTCGGCCGCCGCGCCGGGCTCGGGCCGGGAGGGCTTGCGGGACTTTGCTGCCCTCCGGAGGGTCCCAGACCCGGAGCCGTTTTCTTTGTGGACGTCGCGTCTGCCGTGGCAGCGGCTGTTTCCTCTCCAGACACGGCATGAGGGGCTGTTGTGGGCGAGACCGGGCGCTCCACGCTGTTGGCACGTTGTCAAGACACACTCGCCGCCTTGTTTGGGCGCCTCCAAGTTTTCATTGTCTCGGCCGACACCCCACGACCGGCGGAGGCGCCGCGTGGCTGCTCCCCGCTTCCCTCGTGGGCGGGAGGGGTGGGAACGCGACTCGCGGATCCCGGATCCACTTCCCGGGTCGGAGCCTGGGGCGACCCGGCTCGTGGAACCAGGGGTGCCTTTGTCTGGAAGTTGGGACCAGACGGGGCGGGGTGTCCCCCTCGCTCCCCGAGGGGTCCCGGAGACGCTCTCCTGGAGGGATCGGGCTCGTCCACAGGCCCAGGCACAAGACTTTGGACCCCCTCCCGCGACTCTCGGGTGTGGATCGCCGGGGGCGGCCCAAGTTTTCCCCAATTCCCAGCCGCGAAAAGTTTTCCCACGATGGCTTGAGGGCAGAGGCTGCCGTCTTAGGGGCCGGGTGGGATCTGCGACTTCCAGCGGGCGCGGGGCCGCAGGAGCCCCTTGGCTGTGCGCAGCGCCAGAAAGAACCAGCCTGTCATTGTTTCCACGCGGCGTTCCGCAAGTGGTGGGACTAAAACTTGCCGGCAGTCCGGTTTCCAACACAATAAAGAGAGAGGGGGGCTTCGGAAGCCCCAGGGCGAAAGGGCAGAGAACGTGGACTCCTGGCTCCAAGGGGACTCCAGCGTCCCCGGCGGGGAGGGAGGGAGGGCCCTGGCGCCCGCGGGGGAGGCCGGGTGGGCTTCTCTGTTGTGATTTACCCAAACAGAAGTTGGGGCTCGGGAGCGCACGCGGCGGGGGCGGGGCGCGCGCATGCGCCGCGGCGCCGCGAGTTTCCGTAACGCACATTCTTGCGGGCGCGCCGTTACGGCCGCTGCGCTCGCTCCGCGCCCCTCCGGCTCCGGGCGTCCCCCCGGGCGTCCCGGCTCTCGGCTGCCTGCCCAAGTGAAAAACAAACACAGACAAACAAGCAGAAAGTCCGCGCCGGCCGCGCGCGCGTAGACCTAATCGGTAGCGGCGGTAACACGAAATCTCCGTGTCTCCGCCCTCGGGGACCAAGTGAGAACGTTGGGGGGGCTTCGCGGGGTGGCCACGGAGCCGCGCGCGGGGACGGGGGCCTCGGGAAAGACTGACAGGTCCGGCGGGCCAGCTGGGTTGAGTTGTGCTTGAGTTCTGCCGGGGCGGGGTCTCCAGCCCCATTGTTGAGGCACGCGTTGGCCTCTGAGCGCCCCCCGGCCCCCGCATTCCCGGGACCTTTCGGCCCAGGTACCTTCCCGCTCGGCCCGCCCCTCCCCGCGCTCTGCGACCCCCAGTCGGCTGCCCCTCGCTCCGCCCCCGGCGCCTCGCAGCCCCTTGACGCCGCCCCTGCCCCCCACCCCCGCCTAGGAACGCGGCCGTAGCCGCCGGCCCATCGCTGGGGAACTCGGGGCTCAGCCCAGGGCCGTGCCGCCGAGCTCCGACCCCTGGAAACAATGAAAGGTGACCGGGCGGAGGGGAACTCGCGGGGGCGACGGAGGTGGCCCGGGTTTTCCCCTTCCCGTTGAGGGTTTCCAAGCAGATGCTCGGGGTGGTGGGCAGGCCCTTCTCGGCCTGGTTTCTGGTTTCGTGTAATCGGAAACTCTCCGAAGTCCTGGGGCTGGGCCCCCGGTACCGGCGAGGGGCCGTCGGGGCTCAGGACTCGCCCGAACAAAAGCTCCTGCGCTCTCGCTCCTCCCTCTCGGCTCGTCCCGTTCTCCCCGGCCTGTCCCGTCTCGGGTCCCGCCGCTGACCCCCTGGGCTGGGGGCTCCGGGGCGTTCCCAGACCTGTTGGAGGTGGGCCCTTGTCCGCTTCGCCAGTCTGGTCGTTCCTAGTTTCTTGGACAAAACCGAAGCCCCTTAAAGGAGGGCAGAACCCCCCACTTGGAAAGTTGCAGATGCCCCCAAAGGTGTCTCAGGGGCTTTAAGAGCTGCGGAAAGAAGCTTCTAGGAGGAAACGCTGCTGCCACGGGGTCGCCTGATGGAGAATCCCCGGGTGGGTGGGCGAAGCCGCCGGACCTGGGCTGGAGCACGAGGCCTGCCCCTCCTGGGAGCTGGTCGGGAAGCTTCGGGCTGCAACTTTCCTCTTTGTGTCTGGGCCCTCCCCGCCTCACCCGCCCCCCCCCCCCTTTTTCTAGCCGCTTCTGGATCTTAAAAATCCGGCAAGTTCTTTCTCTGGCCTTGGTGTCTCCTGGCTCCCCCGCCCCGCCCCCCACGTCTGGCCCCCCCGGGTGCTTTTCAAGGCTCTGGAGCCATGGACCTACAGGCGTTCAGCACATCCTTGAGGCTGGTGGTCTTCGCTTCCCCTGCCCCCATCCCTTTTTGTTTTTAAGTGTAAGCCAAGCAGAACGTTTGGAAACAAGTCGTTAACCGGGAAACTTTTCAAAAGCTCTGTTACAATAGGAAATGAGTAACGTGGAAAAGTCTTTTGTTTTTCCAAGTGGGGCCGCAATCCGGAGCCAGTGTTGATGAAAGCACCCTGACAGCAGCAAACGTGGTTTGCAGGGGAAATATCAGCTGGGGTAGCCGGACAGCTCAAGCCCTAACTTCCTGTTCCTTCAGCTTTTGCGATCGTGTTGGAAATATTTGTCAAGAGATCCAGTGGCCGGCCTGGCATTCATTTGTTTAAATGAACTGAGAACAGTCAAATCGCTTTGCAATTTGGTGTTGCTTCACTGAAACCCGCTTTTGTGTCACTAACCTATTCTTAAAAAATCAGGCTCCTTGTTAGACTAAATAAGATCAAAGGGCAGGCTTCCGGGTTCTTTAATTCTGTTTGTTTCAAACTATTACCAATTTACAGTGGGGAATTCACTGTTGAATGGGCAATTTTTTTTACTTTTCCAACTTAAGAAAGGGGAGCCCAGGAGAATGCCTGGCTTTTCAGACAGTGAAAGTTTAAGCAAATTACTTTATTCAGACTTGCTTAAAGTCATTCAATTACTTGACACATTTTATAAGTCAGTGTTTTTTTCTTTCATGAACAGGGCAGCTGTAAAACAGGGACTCATTTATCATTTCTTAAGGTGTTTTTATTAATAGCTCTTCACCCAGATTTCAAGCGTGGGCTTTTTGTTTCTCATTTTCTCCACAGTGAAAGCAGTTTCAGTTTCAAATCACCTAGTTTAATTTTTTTTTTTTCTAAGTCTAATGACGTTTTCCCGGAAGGGAACCGTCAAATACCTGGCAGTTCAAATTCAGGATTCCTGCGTGGTTTATTGATGATCGTTTCTTCCGCCTTGGGCGCAAGTGAATTTGCAAGATCATCCTCTATTGTTAGAACTTGCTTTACTTTGTGTTTGGAAAGCTCTGCCCTTTCAACTGACGCTAGCCAACGCTTTCTGCCCCCTGCAGTCCAAAACTAAAAAGTGTGTCAACGAGTAAAGTCATGCTCAGTTAAGTTGGCCAGTTATTTCAAGGCTTAGAATGAGCGCCTTTTTGAGTTTCATTGTGTTAAAGTGCTTTGAAAGTATTTGCAAGAGAATCATTAAAAATTCATTGCATAGTTTATGTCTAGGAGGAATGGTGATAGTTTCATTTCCTGTCATGTTGAATCAAGGATTTAATCAAAGCTGAGTGCGTATCTTTTAACTTTGTATCATTTTCAATTCTCTTAGTATGGAGATACTATTACTATTAAGCATTGAATGATTTGTAAAGTACTTGTTTTTAAATTTAGATTTTCTTCCAAAAGAACATTCCTTTAGTTGATTCATGCTTAGCCATTGCAGTTTTGAAAGGGGAGTGAGCAAATAAGTAGCTTTTGTTATTCAAATATTTTAAAGTTCAAAATTATGTTTAAATGCCTGTCTAGGCCACTTCTGGATTTTTATTGAACAATTTATGTGTGATTTAAAGATTCTCTGTGGCTTGTAAATTCTTAAAACTTCTGGTGGAACTAGGGAATTAGTTCCTCTAGGCAGTGCCTATTCTGTTTTCTTTATCATGTAATTTAAGACTTGCTGTTTATGGCTAGGTCTAGGTTCAGATGAAATTGGCAATGGAAATTCATGAAATTTTTTAGTTTTTTAGTATTAAATAAATTTTCTTTAATCGATTAGATTAGCCATTGTGACAAGATCTGTTCTAAAGTTTAAGTGTCTTGGCTGGAGAGAGCTAAAGGGCCGAGCATATATTTGCATCCAGACTTTGAAAGTTTAAGCAAATTACTTTATTCAGACTTGCTTAAAGTCATTCAGTTACTTGACACATTTTAGAAGTCGGTTACAATGATGACTTCGAATCATTTTAACTCCAGGAGGCCCTTGTCAGTTCTTTAGTACAGAGCTGGAGTAGCCCAACACCACTACGCCCCACGGGGCCCCAAGTGTCTAATTTGGAATCAATGCGGTGGATTTGATAGGACCATGACATTTTATCTGTAGAATACTGATTTGATGGTGTATGTTCCCCTCATCCACTGGTGAAAGTGTGCGAATCTTTTATTTCAAGTTTTTTGTGAAGGTGTAAGAAGAGCATTAAAAGCTTAAGATGGACATTAGGGTAGTTATTAGGTTGTTTTTCCTAGTTAGTAATGACCTTTATAAAGGGTATTAAACTTTACCCTTGTAGCCTGTGGCAGCCTACTCACCTTGTGTAGTGTGTGTTTCATCTTGAGCTGGGAGACTTTTCTGAGCTACCTTGTGAGTTGATTATTTCTTTAGGGAAATGGGTAGGAGTAGACATCTGAAAAATTGGTTGAGAATCTAAATTGTGCTCTGGCGTTTCAGAACAGAAAATGCTGGTTGTTCTCCTGGCTCACCACTAAAAAAAAAAAATAGCTATTTTGAACTAGTGAAAAGAGATGGCTTTCTGGAAGTGAATGAGAGATGCTGACCAGCTGGGCTTTGGGCTTTCTGGAAGGGAATGAGAGATGCTGACCAGCTGGGCTTTGTGCTTCCTTAGGTGTTGTTGTGGTGTCTGGCAGTGAGACCGAGGATGATGACAGCATGGACATCCCCCTGGACCTGTCCTCTTCTGCTGGCTCAGGCAAGAGAAGGCGAAGGGGCAACCTGCCCAAGGAATCAGTCCAGATTCTCCGGGATTGGCTGTATGAACACCGATACAACGCCTACCCCTCAGAGCAAGAGAAGGCATTGCTGTCCCAACAGACACACCTGTCTACACTGCAGGTAAGGAGAAAGAACACTAGGCAATGTTCCCAGTTGGTTTGTTCCCCCCAGAGGAATTCTGTAGTATTCTAGGTCAAGCTGTTAAGGTTCCCCTTCCTCCCCACCCAGAAAACAAAAGCCTTTTTTCATGTAAACTTGATAGTTTTAAAAGCTAATCTCTTGGCTATTTAGAGAAACAGAAACTCTTGACAGTTAACTGTCAAGCAGTATTTCCTTTAATGTCTTTCTGTATCTAACAGACATAGAAAGGAGGTTAAGTCTTACTCTACTGCCCAGGAAACTGGTTTGATATTTAAACAAGGACAGACTTCAATGAGGTAATTCATGTTTTGTCTGTTGACACAGTCATTTGAAATGGGAAAAATCAGTAACTGGGAGGAGTGGCCCCTTTTCATACAGGAAAAGTTTTTCTGTAGTTGATTAACTTTAGCTCTGGGGCGGTAGGTAATAGGTTAATGTGGGGGGAGAGTTAAAAGGTCAGTCTCCCCCATAAAATCAATTTCATGCACTTGAGGATTTATATCTTTTTCTTCCTCATGAAAAGACTTAAAAGATGATGAGATAGAAAAGGAAATTTATATTATAAGGAGAGAAGTAGGTTTATCACATAGCTGCTCTTTCGGCTGGACTCAAATATTGTTTTTCCCGCCATAAGTGGTCAGACTTTGGTTTTCGGACTCTGTTCAGAGGCCACTTCTGGCAGGGCTCCAGGGGCCCTGGGGGATGCTGGGGATCAAACCTGGGACTGCCGGCTGTGCTAGCACTCTGGCCCTGGTCGCAAATGTTTTGAAATAACTTTGTAAAGGCAAACCTCATGCCTGTGTCTATACCTTCTTGAGTATAGAGAGTGATGAATTGGTGTTGGCTCCCTGCACCTCCTGCCCAGGGTATTTGGTTGCTGCGTGTTAAAGCAGGCCCGTATGATTTCAGGTCTGTAATTGGTTCATCAATGCCCGCCGTAGACTCCTCCCTGACATGCTGAGAAAGGATGGCAAAGACCCAAATCAGTTCACAATTTCTCGCCGTGGGGCCAAGATTTCTGAAGCAAGCTCTGTGGAGTCAGCAGTGGGCATCAAAAACTTCATGCCAACTCTTGAGGAGAGCCCATTTCACTCCTGTGCAGCTGCACTAAACCCAGCCCTTGGGGGGCCTCTGTCCCCCTAAACCAGCGTCTCCAGGATCAATTTTGGCACGTCCGTCAGTGATCTGCCATACCACTGTGACTGCTTTGAAAGATGTGCCTTTCTCTCTCTGCCAGCCGGTGGTGGGACAGACCCCAGAAATGCAGCAGGTAGCAGCCAACAGCTTTACAGACACCTCCCTCATGTACCCGGATGACACGTGTAAATCTGGACCAAGTACAAATACGCAGAGTGGGCTTTTCAACACTCCCCTCCGACTCCCCGGACCTTAACCAGGATTTTAGTGGATTCCAGCTTCTAGTGGATGTTGCACTCAAACAGGCTGCAGAGATGGAGCTTCAGGCAAAACTTACAGCTTAACCTTTTTCAAGCAAAACAGTTATCAAACATGATTGCCGGGCTGATGGCAAGAGATGAATTGCATTATTTTATATATTTTTTTATTAATATTTGCACATGGGATTGCTAAAGTGAAGCTTCCTGTTACTGAAATGTCTTCGATGGAATCCAGTCATTCCAAGAACTATAACTCAAAAACTACTGTAGAAACAAGCGTTTTCTTTTTTTATGTTTCTTGGTAGATTATTCATAATGTGAGATCGTTCCCAAGATCATGTGATTTTTTTCCCCCCTCCCCCTTTTTGTTGGTTTTTCAGACTGTGCAATACTGACCTATAGCATCTTTTCATTCCCGTGTGGAACAGGATGCCCACTGTCTAATAAATTTTCCCCTTTTTTCAAGCAAGTATGAATCTAGTTGATTTATGATGCCTTTTTTTCATGACATAATAAAGTATTTTCTTTAAAAATTACAGTAATGCAGAGTATTTTGTTGAGGGAAGCACATGTTACAAATGAATAGAAATATAGCGCCCAATGAGCAGGAAGTTGGGGGGTGGGTGACGTGACTTGGTAGGGGGTGTCACTAGCTCTTTGAAGAATCATGGAGCACAAGCCAGTTTGTATAAACAGGATGTGTGATATTTACTCTTGACAGGAGGCCTAGCAGACCCTCAGTCTTTTCTAAAACTGCAATTATGGGGCTGGTGAGAAAGCACAGGGGGTAAGGTGCTTGTTGTCCCTGCCTGCAGCTGACCTGGGTTCAGTCCCAGCACTGCAGATGGTCCCGAACGCAGTTAGGTGTGTCCTCCCCACACCCGCCCCGTAACTACTCAATTCTCTTGGTCATGTGTATGCTAAGACATGGCCAGTGTTGAAAAGAAAGGTGTGGAAGTACCTAATTGATAATGATTTAACTTTTCAGAAAGAAGCAATAATCCAAGCAAAACCCAGTATCGCCTCACGTCTATGTTATTCTTTAGTCTCTGTTTATATAAGACCATTGCATTTAAACAGGAGCATACATTTATACAGAAATCATACATAGTTTCTTAAGTGAGTAAAGTAGTGGGGTTCTGAGTAGCATGGGTCTTGATTGTAGCAAGTCTGCCATGTTAATTTATCAGGTTTATTTATGGTTGTGGTTTTTGAAAATGTTGCGTCATGAGTGAAGTTTGTTAGGATAGTATGATTGAAGCTAGGCTAGCCAAAAGGGGATTGGTGTTGCTTTCACTTATATGGTTGAACAAATTGGTCACATCAAACATGAGGTTTCTTTGTTATTAAAATCCTTTCTACTTAGGTCCAGTTAAGAATTATCTTAAGCTTGAGGAATATCATAGCTTCAGAGTTTAGTAGAAAAAATTCTTTCAAATTTGTCTAGCTGTAAAGCCTAATTTCATAACTGCTACATTCGCATTAAACTGGATTTTTTGTAAATAAAAATCAACAAGGAAAATCAACAAGGTTGACCAAGAAATGTACAAAAATAGGGAAATACATGATGCTTTCAGGCCTGGAGAGTGGCACACACAGTGGCACCTTAAAGGGCTGCCTCTCTGGGGGTCACGGATGGATGAAAACAAGGAAAAGAAAAGGAACAGAATCAAAATAAAGGTGATTAAGAATCATTGCTTGAGGAACTGGGGATACAGTTCAGTGGGGTTTTTTGGGAGGGGGGGTTATACCCGGCATTGCTCAGAGGTTACACACACACACACACACACACACACACACACACACACACACACACACACACACCTATTTGGGTTAGAAAGAGCTCACAGGGCTGGATCACATGGACTTGGTTCAGGCCCTGACAGCACTGTTGGGAATGCTGCTCCTTTCACCCCCGCTTAGAAAATCATTACTTGCTCTAATAACTAGATCAAAGGCCAACTCAAATTCTTTGAGCACAAACAGGGAGCCTAAAATGCTCCCCTCGTGTTTCCTGAGTGCTTGCTTGCTTGCTTGCTTGAGCCAGGGGCTTCATACGTGGGCGGCACACATTCTACCCCTGGGCTTATATCCCCGGGCAAGCAGTCATGAGTGACCTCAAAGACAAAGATGCCCAATAAAGGCCTAATGCCTAAAAGCCAAAACAAAAATGACCCAACTCGTCGTTTTTTTTCTTTCACACTTAAGGTGGTATCTTAGTAACTGATGTGGTCAGAGACATACATAGTACAGCTGGTTAGGCTCTTGCCTTTCATGCAGGTGACCAGGATTTGATCTTCAGCATCACCTATGGTCCCCTGAGTACTAACAAGAGTGAGCCTTTGGGGTAACCGCTAGGTGTTACCCCAAAATAGGACAACAAAATGCTGTATGTAATAAATATATTTTTTTTTAATAAAAAAGGATTTTTTAGAAACCAGGTCAGAGAGATGACATAAATGTCGGGTGTGTGCTTTGCACGTGGGAGCCCAAGGTCTGATCCCCAGCGACTTAAGGTCTGTGTCACGGGATGTGTCTCTTGTCCCTCTCCACCAAATAAAACAGCCCCCATTTAGATAGTGAAGTAAAGAAAAGTGGTTTCAAGTTTAGTACATACATAATAAACCACTGTGTTTTTAAAAATTCATTTTGAACCTATTTGTGATTTTGTGTTTAAAGTTTATCTTTTGGGAGCATGAGAAGGCCTTGTTTTGTTTGGGGCTGCCTGCAGCAATGCTGGGGATTAAGGGGCCTTTTTCCAGCTCTGCTCAGGCAGTGCCCTGAAGTATCCAGGCGTCCTGAATGCCGGGCATTGATGCTCAGTGCCGTGAGTGGAGTTACTAGAAGATATAATGCCGGTATTTTACAAACTGGGTAAAAACGAATTCTGTGTATGATAAATGTGAGTGTTGCAGGAGTCCTGCAGCATGTGAGTATATGTGTATATTTGCATACTCATATACATAGTAGCTAGGTATCACCTAAGATTATCTTGTATGCGTTCATGACTCTTTGGTTTTTTGGGTCACATCTGGCAATGTTGAGGGCTTTCTCCTGGCTCTGCACTCTAGGAATTACTCATGGCGGTGATGGGCGGGCCATATGGGATACCAGGGATTGAACCTGGGTTGGCAGCGTGCAAGGCAAAGGCCCTACCTGCTGTTCTATCGCTGCGGCCCCACTTAGACTAGATATAATGGGTAATACATAAATAAGAATCTGAAATATGCCTCTGAGGAGTGATAATTTTTATTCAGTCACTTAGTTCATTGGCTGGTTGAAATTTCAAATTCTCCTGTGGTGAAAAATAAAAGCTCCCTAGGGGCTGGAGAGAACAGAGGGCTGAGCACATGAACTGCACATAGGAGACTCGGTTTTATGCCTAGCACCGCATTCCTCTGCCCTGCTCTCCAGTGCTGCCAGGAGTAAGCCCTGAGCGTACCAGCTGTGGCCCCCAAATCAATCCATCAGTGTTTCAATCATTTTTTTTTGGTGGTGGTGGTAGGGATGGTGGACATACCCAGTGTACTTAAGCTTGTTCCTGGCCGAACTCAGGGGTCACTCTTAGCAGTGCTTAGGGGACCATATGGGGAGACGGAGACTGAACCTGGGTCAGCCATGTGCAAGGAAAATGCACTATTCATTGTACTATGGCTCTGGCCCTTATTATTATTATTACTGTTATTATTATTGTTGTTATTATTAATATTATTTTGCTATTTTAGGTCACACCAGCCACCATCCTCAGGGGTCACTCCTGGCTCTGCTCTCAGGAATTGTTCCTGGTGGTGCCTGGGGACCAAATGGGATTGAACCAGGTATTGAACCAGGGTTGGCTGCGTGCCAGGCGAACACCCTCCCTGCCGTGCTATCACGCCAGCACCTATTTTATTAATCTATACAGGTCTGGGAAATGGACCAGTTTAGATTCAGAATCCTTTCCAGGATCCGTCTCTTAACTTTCCAGTTATTCAACTCTGTCCTTTACCGTTCACTTTCTAAATAATCTGAGTTCTCGTAGGTGTTAAGTCACAAACTTGTGTAAATTACTCTACTTCCCTTCCTTTAAGGGAAAGAGCACTGGTTTTGCCTGCCTTTGTTGACTTTTAAAATTATATCATGGGGCCGGAGCGATAGCCCAGCGGGTAAGGCGTTTGCCTTGCACGCGGCCGGCCTATGCTGGCCCGGTTCTATCTCCAGCATCTCATATGGTCTCCCGAGCACCGCCAGGAGTAATTCCTGAGTGCAGAGCCAGGAGTAACCCCTGAGCATTGCCGGGTGAGACCCAAAAAAGCAAAAAAAAAAAAAAAAAAAAAAATTATTATCATGGGGCCGGAGCGATAGCACAGCAGGTAGAGCGCTTGCCTTGCACGCGGCCGACCCGGGTTCGATCCCAACATGCCCTATGGTCCCCGGAGCTTTGCCAGGAGTAACCCCCTGAGCTTCGTCGGGTGTGACCCTAAAAGCCAAAATAAAAATAAACTTGGGGCTGGAGCAATAGTCCAGCAGGTAGGGTGTTTGCCTTGTAAGTGGCAGGTCCATGCTGGCCCGGGTTCAATCCCCGCCATCCCATATGGTTCCCCGAGGCACCACCAGGAGTAATTCTTGAGTGCAGAGCCAGGAGTAACCCCCTGAGCATCGCCGGGTGTGACCCAAAAAGCAAAATAGATAAATAAAATTATTATCATAAGGAAGTAAGTCCGAAAAGGGTTAATTTTTTTCATATGTTTTTTTGCCATTCGAATTTCTAAAGGAAATGTGATTTAACCATTACTAGGAACTAGAATTTTCCCAGTTATTTTGGACTGGGGGATGGGGGGGTGTTCGGGCCACAACAGCTGTGCTTGGGTCTCGTTCTGTGCATAGGGATCACTCCTGGAGGGACTTGAAACCATACGTGGTGTTGGGGCTTGAACTGAGTTAGCCAAAGCCAGCCTGTCATACTGTTATATGCTATTTGAACCCAGAGCCACAGCACAGCCTGGCAAGCTACCTGTGGTGTATTCGATATGCCAAAAACAGAAACAATAATGGACCTTGTTCCCAACGAATGGAGACGTTACTGGCACCCGCCGAGCAAATCGATGAACAATGGAAAGACAAGCGACAAGTGATATTAGGCCATTATACTGTCTCTGACCCCTAGAATTACTTTTAAACTCTAAATGGGGTCCTCGAACTTATCTGTACATTGGATTCACCTGGAAAGCTTTAAACATACTCAAACTGGCTGAGATTTAGTTTTTTTTTAAAACAGCTCTTGATGAGTTTAATTCCTAGATAAGTCTGGGAATACTGCTTCAAGTAATTTTTTTTTTTTTTTTTTGCTTTTTGGGTCACACCCAGCGATGCTCAGGGGTTACTCCTGGCTCTGCACTCAGGAATTACTCCTGGCAGTGCTTGGGGGACCATATGGGATGCCGGGGATCGAACCCGGGCCGGCAGGCCAGCCGGCGTGCAAGGCAAACGCCTACCAGCTGGGCTATCGCTCAGGCCCCTTCAAGTAATTTTTTAACTAGTACTTGTAAGTGGAACATTGGGAATTAACAATTCTCTTAACCAAACCAAGAAATAATTTGTTGGGAGCTTCACTCCTGGTTATGATCAGGAGACCTTGTCCCAGCCTTTAATTTTTCCCTTTGTGGGGAGAGGGGGCGGGGTTTGGGCCACAACTGGCAGTGGTCAGGCTTGCTCATTGCTCTGTGTGTAGGGAATCTCCTCGCAGTGCTTGGGAGATCGTGATGTGATGTTGAGGATCAAACCGGGTTAGCTGTATGGAAAGCAAGTGCCTTACCATCTATACTAGCTCTCTGACCCCTGATGCAGCGTTTTATTAAAAGAAATTTGCTATCGTTTATCACTCAGGTCAACTTATCAAATGAAGAGTTTAACATCGGGTCGTCTTGTTTCTTGGGTTGAACTTTGGGTTCATTCCCAACTCTACGTGACGGTTCCTAAATGTGGAATTCATAAAATTTTTGACAATAGTAAGAGGTTTCTGAATGCATGATGTCCAAAAAAAAAAATTGAAACTTAAATACACAAAACAATCCAAAGCATTGTTTGGTAGCACTTTTTACTTGTTGCATTTCTCTGGCAAAAAAAGAGCTGCAGGGCCAGAGAAATAGTGCTGCGAGGGAGGGCGTTTGCCTTGTGCATGGCTGACCGGGTTAAATATCCGCATCCCATATGGTTCCCCGAGCACCGCCAGGAGTAATTCCCCGAGTGCAGAGCCAGGAGTAATGCCTGAGCATTGGTGGGTGTGACCCAGAAAGCAAAAAACAAACAAAAAACCAAAAAAGGAGTTGCAAGTAGAGAAAACTTGAAGGCCCGACTGCAGTGGGGGTGGGTGCATTCAGAGACCTCCAGTGATGGTGCATATGAGTGACATGCAGAGACTCCATTCGCTCCCAGCACTACATGGTTCTCTAAAGACGGATGGACCCAGTGATACCAAGCACTGATGAACCTGAGGCATGTGTATATATATATATTCTTGCTGTTTTGGATGTGGAAAGGCACATATTCTTTTTCATGCAAACTTCAAACTTGGTATATATGTATGTATATATATACATATATATATACATACATTGGTGTATATATACATATATTGGTGTATATATATATATATATATATATACACACACACATACCTATATACCAAGTTTGAAGTTTTATATATATGTGTATATATGTGTGTATATATGCGTATATATATATACATATATACCAAGTTTGAAGTTTTAAATACATGTGTATATATACACTATATATGTGTATATATATGGTATATATGTATATATATGTGTATATATGGTATATAGTATATATATATATACACACAATATATACCAAGCACTGATGGACCTGATGCATGTATATATATATATGCACGTATATATATATATGCATATATATACATGCATATATATACATGCATATGCACATGCACACACACATATTCCATACAATAGTAAAGACACACTACTAGCAAAAAAAAACAAAAAACCCTAACACTTCAGGAAGGTGCTTTTATACCAAGCCAAAAGATAAAGTCTTCAGTTTATCTCTGGAAGCTGGCCAGAGAGTAAAATGTTCAGAGATCAGTTTTTAAGTCTCATGAAGCTAATTAAGAGTAGGATGTGTCACGTCTTGACCTTTAACTGAAAACAGGCTTCCATCTGAAAAGAGTTTTATGATTCAGAGACTGTAAAGGGAAAACATTCAACAAGTGTTTTGTGGCTGAAGAAAAGCTAATAACTTAATGGTTGATGATCATAAAGGACAGCTGACAAATAAGGAAAGGATGATAAGGCGATGACTATAGTAGGTACAACAAGGACTTTACCAAATGTCAATAGAGCTTTGGAATGAAACGTTTTATAGATGCCAATAGAATGTACAGCCTTTGATGTTTTATTTAAATGGCTTACAAATGGAATCAAATTACACAGGGGAAATTTACAAAGACCTGGAGAAATATATTTATGGAGAGGTATTTAGTGGCATACAACTAAGGAAAATGAAACTATAAAGGGATTTCATAAAATAAATTTTTATCCTAGGAAGCTTTGTTGGATTTTTTTTTTTTTTTTTTTTTTTACTGTGCTGGAGATCAAATCCACAGCCTCACCAGGGTCAGACAGTCCAGCACTGAAACATCCCTAGCCCTGTAACTAAGTTTTCATAGTCTAATCTTTATGTAGTACAGAAACTGGAACATGCTTGCATTTTATTGTATTACTCAAATATGTGAATTGAGTTTTTTTTTCTGTTGTATCAAATTATATATGTATGCACACATATCTTTATACTCGAAAGGCACATATTTCTTTTGTTGCCTTTCTTCAAATTTCTGTTTTTAAAAAAAAAATTACTATACCACCGTGAGACATACAATTACAAAGGTGTTCATAATACGGGCCGGAGCGATAGCCCAGCGGGTAGGGCATTTGCCTTGCACGCGGTCGGCTCATGCCGGCCTGGGTTCGATCCCCGGCATCCCATATGGTCCCCGCGCGCCGCCAGGAGTAATTCCTGAGTGCAGAGCCAGGAGTAGCCCCTGAGCATTGCCAGGTGTGACCCAAAAAAGCAAAAAAAAAAAAAAAAAAAAAAAAAAAAGGTGTTCATAATAGGTTCTTGGTAATACAGTATTCCAGCACCCATATCCCTCCACCAGTGCCCCATTTCTACCACCAATGTACCCCACCCCTCCCACCCACCCCCAGGCTGCCTCAATAGCAGGTACCTCCGCTTTCCTCTCTTTCTCTCTCTCTCTCTCTGTCTCTGTATCTCTCCCCCTCTTCTTTTTACACATTGCGGCGGAGCCCTGCAGATATCTAGAGTTTATCATTTAAGTCTCTTTGTGTATATTCAATGGTGAGTTTTAGTCTGCCATTACCATTTCCCCACACTTAGTAAAACACTGGTATATATTTATATCTATTAATGAATGCAGTCATTCTATATCTGTCCTTTTCCTTCTGACTAATTTCACTCAGCATGATAGTCTCCATGTCCATCCATTTGCAGGTAAATTTCATAATTTCGCCTTTTCTGACAGCTGCATAGTATTCCATAGTGTAGATGAACCACAGTTTCTTTAGCCAGTCCTCTGTTCTCGGGCATTTAGGTTGTTCCCAGATTCTAGCTATTGTGAATAGCGCAGAGATGAATAAAGAAGTACAGATAGTGTTTCTGCTATGTGTTTTTCGTTCTTGGGTATATTCCCAGGAGTGCTATTGCTGGATCAAATGGGAGCTTGATATCTAGTTTTTGGAGGAATGCCCATATTGTTTTCCAAAAGGGCTGGACCAGTCGGCACTCCCACCAACAGTGGATCAGAGTCCCTTTTTCCCCACATCCACGCCAGCACCGGTTGTTCTTGCTGTTTTGGATGTGGAAAGGCACATATTCTTTTTTTTTTTTTTTTTTTGGGTCACACCCGGCAATGCTCAGGGGCTACTCCTGGCTCTGCACTCAGGAATTACTCCTGGCGGCGCCGGGGACCATATGGGATGCCGGGCCGGCACGAGCCGGCCGCATGCAAGGCAAACGCCCTACCCGCTGGGCTATCGCTCGGCCCCCGGGCACATATTCTTTTCATGAAAACTTCAATAGGTTTTTAGAGGCTATAATTAGACCTAAATAACTTCTTACATAAGGCTTTACATTTATCTTGTAACAAAAAAAAAATTTACCTTGTTTTAATCCATACCCTATTTGATCATTAATGTTTAGCTATCTTAAGGTTCTTTCCAGTGATTTTTTAGTTTGAAATTTGACTTAAGTGCTTCCATGAAAAGCTAGTATGGGGCCGGAGCAATAGCCCAGGTGGTAGGGCGCTTGTTTTACGCACAGCCGGCCCATGCCGGCCCGGGTTCAATCCCCGCATCCCATATAGTCCTCTGAGCACCGCCAGGAGTAATTCCTGAGTACAGAGCCAGGAGAAACCCCTGAGCTTTGCCGGGTGTGACCCTAAAAGCAAAAAGAAAAAAAAGAAAAGCTAGCATGTATTTCGTTAACTTTTATTTTTTATTCTACATGAACAATGCATTTTCATAATCTGGGACTATCATTTCTTTTAAAGTCACTGTTGATTAATTAGTCTTTCCAGTTATGTTTCTAGTATCATCACAAATCCCATGTGGAAATGAAAACTGATTAATTTGGAATGAAAAAGAGTGTTGGTGGAATATGTGATTTTATATTACAGTGTACTGCTATTGCATTGAGCACTCACGTGGCTGTCCCATTTTACTCACACTGCATTGATGAGATGTTGTTATTCCCATTGTGTAGCGTGTATCGGAAGAGCCAAACTGATCAGAGTTGAGCTTGTCTCTGCTCACCAACTGTAACTGAGCCCACATTCCCTGTGTGTCTGTAAGCTCCCATTCTCATTATACTTGCCTGAGAAGGAATAACGTGGAAGTCTTCCATGCTCATCATGCTGTTCGGTAAAGATTTGGTGATTGCTTTGGTAGATAATTATATACGCTTTATTTTCCAGTATCTCAATTTACCTTCCAGCCATCTAACATTCTTTTCTCTCTTCCCTCATTCCATGTCTCTGGAGACACCTGCTTTTCAGGGAATCTTGCAGAATCTGACACATTTCCTGCTTTTTCTGCATCTTGTTTCTTACAGAAACAACAGACCATCCAATGCCAAGAAATCTGTTTTCTAGTTTCTCTTTGCAAATCCTAATATAATAGATTATTAATACATTTCATTTTTTCTTTACTCTCAGCCTTCTACTGGGAGTATACCACCTACACGGCAGAGCCTGGCAAGCTACTCGTGTTTTATTTGATATGCTGAAAACTAGTAAGAATTATGGACCTCAATTCCATGGCCTAAAGAATGGTTTGAGGCTCTTCCTGTCCCTGGAGCAAGCAGATGCCCTGGGCTACACTTGCTTGCGACGGGACTTATGGAGATGTTACTGGTGCCCGCTCGAGCAAATCGATGAACAATGGGAAGACAGTGTGATACAGTGACAGTGATTCATTTTCTTTATAAGTATCAGCTTTCTAACTAGACAACTTTAGCAACTCTATTTATTAAAGATTCTGTTGCTTCATTCAATTGACTCTACAAAAAATAGGTCTTTTGCACTGGGGAGATGGTTCAAAGGATTGGAGCCACAGGTTTGGTGGACCGCCACACCTCATGGCCCATAGATCCCCACCACGAGCTTCAAGAACTGGTAGTAGTTCCTGAGCACAGCCGGGTAAGTACTAACCACAATAAAATCTTGCAAGTTGCTTCCCAAGAGAGATTAGGGCTACTTTGGGCTAAAGGAAGAGTTTCATCAAACAACACTCAGTTTTCCAAGGAAAGTGGAGATTTATGTCAGTGCCTGCCCACCAATTTCTCCTTTAACTCCAAACACTCACTTTGTAAAACAAGGCGATACCCCTGACTTGACCTGGAGGTCTCAAGTTTACACCACTGAGTCAGGATCATTGTTTAAAATCATCAGCCTCTGTGTGAAGAAAAGAAAGCCAGCATTATTTTTCCTTTAGAGACCTAAAATCCAGCAGAAACATGCTTAGCAAGGGTCCATTTTATGAGGACTGCCACCTCTGTGGTTGGCGAAAGATGAACTTGATTTGTGAAATGTGTCGGTATTCTCATGCAGACTGGTCCCAACCCACCAGCTCCCTGTTAATTTGAACCTGCAAAGTGCCTTGGTGGCTTTGAGTTGGTTTGGGGAAACTTAAAAGAACTGCAAAGCCTCCTCTAATCTCTGCCTTCCTGTTTCAAATGTCTGCCTGCTGGCTTCACACAACAGCCTATTTTCCCTAAAGGAGAGTTTCCAGGACTGTATTTGATGTCACAGAGTCAAACCCAGGTACACATACACACGTGACACCTTTTTGTAAGTAACTCTCAGGGTTGCATTTGCACACATTTCTGTGGCATTGTAAATTAATTCCGGAAGGCCTCATGCTGAAAATAGCCAGTTCTGTTTAGGGGAGCTCTACCATGCGTGAAGATGGGCTGACAGTGCAGGCTTGAGTGCTAGTAACACTAGCTGACTAGTACTTAGAATTCCCAATAGATTGGGACATATTAATATCCAGGCGGGACAGGTCAGACCACATTCGGTCTTTTCTGTTTTGTTTTGAACTGGCCTCTCACCTTTTTTACACTCTCTGGCAAGTCAATACTTGTTCTGGGGCTTGATTTCCCTTTTGAGGTGAACACGGTTTGGATCTCCAGGATTTTATAGCCCTGTATTTGAGTTCTGAACAACTCTTTGTGTTTTACATTGCTTCAGGAAATATTCTAGAAATTCTGGGAGTACAGGAGTGAAAGAGAAATGAACATGGCGAGAAAGTTTTTTTATTTCTTCTAAACTTAGTTTTTAATCTCTAAACTTGATAAAAAACAGATATGTACATCTCAAGGGTTTTGAGAGGATCGAGGTAAACATTTTTAATGAATTGGCATGAGAAATGTCTATAAAGTTGTAGCACAAAGCGGATTGACCTGCAAATGGCTTTTGTTGTTTTCTTTTCAGCAGAAGGACCATACCTCTCCATACACGGTATCCGGAGCTCACAGTTCTGATGCCTGGGCATGAGAATGGACCTAATCCAGTTTCAGCCTTTGATCTTCCTGCTTGACCCTGATTCCGAAGATTCTTCCTGCCTCCACACTGCCTTGCTTTGGTTCCTTACTGCAGCAGCACTTCAATCCCTCCCACAATCCTAAATGCTACCTCTGCTTCCTTCTCTAAGGTGTCCTTCCAGAATGTTCTCCCCTTCCTTCCCCAGTGCCGTGACTGAACCCAAGGGCTACACACACGTGAAGCAAGTATTTTACCACTTAGGATGGTGGGACAGAGAGTGGCCTCTGGGTTTCAGCTGACTGGAGAGAGGGTGGCTCTTATGCTCAAAGGAGAGGTCGTCGGCATCTCCCCAGATGCAGTGCTTGAAGGTTTCCCACTGGCCTCATTTCTTCTTCCATGAGATTTTATTCTTCAGCCTACAAGTTTCTTGCCTTCTGATGTTGGCTTTCTTTCTGTTCTTATATACCATTGAAACTGCTTCCTGATATAGAAGGAAGGAAATTGAATTTGAGTTTAGAAGAGTTTAATACAATACCTGAACCGCCTGACACTGACTCTTTAGAAATGAACTTAACTCTCTAACATGGTTTTCTGTGGGCCTGAGGTCTGGCTCAGGGACCAGAAGTACCTGTTCTACAAGCACAAGGTCAGGAGCTCAACTCCCAGAGCTGTCTACATTTTGCCAAGCATGGTTCTGGCGGTTCTGCTGTGTGGGACCCTGGTGGCATAAGAAGAGTGTGTGATCTCTGGTAACCAGCTGGGTATGTACAGGCACCACAGCTGACGTGTTCCACCTCTGGGGAGGGCCTCGACTTAAGATTTGAAAACATCACAAGTGTGCTTTCCTGGCAAGCATGTGTTGGAACATGATAGATCCCCGTGATGGTAGTCTAGAACCAGCATGCAAGTGAGCACCATGGCTGAGTACAATTCCCAGCAGGAATACATGCAAACATTGCAACCATAAAATATTTGACCTCCTGGCCATCACAACAATGGTAACAAAAAACAAGGAATAAATTAATACACTTTTTTTTATCAGTTATGCAAAGGGTTGGATTAGATGGCCTCTTCACCCTTGGGAAGCTTTAAATTTTGAAAGACATAGATATTAATTCGGTGTTCAGAAATACCATCTGCACTTCTGAGTTTATTGCAGCACTATTTACAATAGCTAGAATATGGAAACAACCTGAGTGCCCATAAACAGACAGTGGTTAAAGAAGCTGTAGTAATCTATACAATGGATACTGTGCAGCTCTTAGAAAAAATGAAGTTATTTGCCTATAAATGGATGGACATGGAGAGGATCATGCTGAGTGAAATTAGCTAGAAGGCAAAGAATATATATAGAATGACTGCATTTATTTGTGGGATATAAATATATACCTGTGTTCTGCTATATATGTGGGTTATAAAAAATAAAAATGAAAAAAAAATGGGGGGCCAGAGCGATAGTCCAGCGGGTAGGGCGTTTGCCTTGCACGCGGCCGGCCCTTGCCTGCCCAGGTTCAATCCCCCGGCATCCCATATGGTCCCCTGAGCACTGCCAGGAGTAATTCCTGAGTGCAGAGCCGGGAGTAACCCCTAAGCATTGCCGGGTGTGACCAAAAGAAAAAAAAAAAATTAAAAATAAAAATAAAAATGGTATGTGACCAATATCCAAGGCCAGGCAATACATGGACCAGGAGAACTTGTCAATGGTTGGGATCTCCCACAAATGTGTGGGGTCAGAGGTTAGGCAAGATAGAGAAGGGACCAGTGTACTAGTAATTGTTGGAAATGGTGATGCCAGACTAGAACTGAGCATTGAAAATAGGAAAAGGGATACACATGATAACCCCTGAATGTATATATTGCAAGACATAATATTTAAGAGAAGGGGAGGGAGAGAGAGAGAGGAGAGAGGGAGGGAGAGAGAGAGAGAAGAAAAAGAAGAAAAAGAAAAACTCCCTTTTTTCAGAAGAAAAAGAAGAAAAGTGCCTGCCATAGAGGCAGGTTGGTGGAGGAGGGAGGGAATCCTGGGATACTGGCGTTGGGACGGGTGGTGGAGGAATGGTGCTGGAACTGTACAGTGAAACCCAATCATGAACATCTTTGTAATTATATATCTCACAGTGATAGAATAAAATATTAATTTGTGTAGATTTGATAATAGTGTAGGTTATTTGAAGCCAATAAAATTTTATAAAATTCAAGTCATAAGCATACATGAATGTTTACTGTGTGAGATAATACAAGTGAAAATGTCAAATACTGAGATTTCAAAGTGATGAAATAACTTCATTTTGACCAGAGAATTGAAAGGGTAGTTGTAAATTTTGGGAGTCATACTTGAGTTCAGAGAAGAGAGTATTTCATGTTAAATATTAAGTTTGGGGTGCTGGAGCAACAGTACAGCAGATAGGGCTTGCACACTGCTGACCTGGGTTCAATTCCTGGCACCTCATATGGTTCCCCAAGCCCATCAGGAGTGATCCCCGGAGTGATCCCTGAGTATAGAGCCAGACAGAAGCCCTGAGCACAGCTGGGTGTAGCCTCCCCAAAAGAATTAAGTTGCAGAGTCCAAATGTTTTCTTTCAGGGAGAAGTGGGACCAAGAAATAACGCGGTGGGAGCGGAGCCACAGATAGTATAGCAAGTAAGACACTTGCCTTGCATGCCACCAACCTGATTCAATTCCTGGCATCCCATATAGTCTCCCAAGCACCTCAACACCATCAGGAGAGCAGAACCAGGTGTAACCCTGAGCACTGCAGAGAGTGGCCCCAAAACAAAACAAAGAATGTGGTGGAGTGACTTGTCCATGCTTCTTACACATTGTTTGCTTTCCTTCTGGTTGATATGGGCTTCCTGGGGGTGGGGGTGGGGGCAGAGAGGGCCTATCAGTCCCGTTATTCTATTCTAGGCCTAGGGCCTTACCTGGCCCGCCTCAGACTTGCAGAGCTCAGGCATGATGGGCTTCTTGGAAGCCTGTGTCTTGGGCCATGTGGACCACTATGAGAGAATGAGGTCTTGCTATATATGTTCCAGAATACCTGCACACACATATGATGCGATCTCTCTGCTCATGTGTGGCCAATGCACACACTGAAAGCTCCAGTTAGTTATTAAGACACTTTTAAATGGAATGGGTCCACAAGAATGTACCGGGTTAAGGCACTTGCTAGTGGCTGACACTAATCTATAATCAAAACCCCATATGGTCCCCCAAGCACCAAGAAGTGGTCTCTGAGCTTGGAGTCAGGAGTAAGCCCAGACCACCAGGAGTGTGCCCCATACCCATTTTTATTTTATTTTGCTTTTTTGGGTCATCCCAGCAATGCTCAGGGGGTTACTCCTGGCTCTGCACTCAGGAATTACTCCTGGCAGTGCTCGGGGACCATATGCGATGCCAGGGATCGAACCCGGGCTGGCACAGGCCAGCCATGTGCAAGGCAAATGCCCTACCCGCTGGACTATTGCTCTGGACCCACACATCATCTATACATATAGATGGGCCAAGAGATAATAGTACAGGTGTTTGCCTTACATGCTGCCTACCCCTGTTGGATCACATGACATTACATGTGATCTCAGGCATTGCACGTGATCCCTAACACTGCCTGCTACAACCCCTAAGTACTGCTAGATGGGACCCCAAATTCAAACCCCCCATCTCCTTCGCCTCCCAATTTTCTTGTTTTGATGAACCCAGAGCCATGGCAGAGCCTGGCAAGCTTGAACTTGATCACTTGAATCCCGTTATTCATCGATTTGCTCGAGCGGGCGCCAGTAACATTTCCATTGGACCCTATCACGTGCCAATGTAGCCCAATGGCATCTGGTTGATTCAGGAATATGAAGAGCCTCAAACCGTTCCTTCAGGGTCTTAACAAGGAAGTCCGACCATCTTGTAGGTGGGCGGCCACGTGATCTTTTGACATCCCGTGGGATCCAGTCGGTAACGGCTCTAGTCCAGCGGTTGTCTCCAAATCACATTACATGTCCAGCCCATCTGATTTTCGATGCCTTGGCAAACGAGACAGAGTCCCCTGATTCTGGAATAGTGATGGAGGTCAGAACTCCGATTCCTTCCACTCACTTGAGTGAGGCGTGATATTCCAAGCATAGCTCTTTCAATGCCTCTCTGGGAGACCCGAATAGCATTCTCATCCTGCTTTCGTAGGGCCCAGGTCTCTGAGGCGATGTTAATGCAGGGAGAACGGTGCAATCGAAGAGATGTGCCCGGAGCCGGAAGTTCTTTGTCCTTTTAGCTATTTCTTCGATGCCTTTGAAGGCATTCCATGCCGCTCTCTCCTCCTCCTGGCGCAGCTCAGGTTTTAGGTCGCTCATCATGTTGACTTCTCGACCTAGGTACACATAACTCAGAGATGTTTGTTCCATTGAGAGTGAATGGGGCCTCAGGAACTAGTTCATTCTTCATGAACATAGTTTTCTTCAGATTCAGCTGTAGACCTACCTTTCCACATTCTCGGTTAAAGTCAGCCAGCATTTGTGCCGCTTGGCTAATGTTTGGCGTTATTAGAATGATGTCATCAGCGAAGCGGAGGTGGTGTAGTTGCCGACCATCTATCTTCACTCCCATTCCTTCCCATTCTAATTGTCTCATGATGTTCTCGAGGGTGGCACTGAAGAGTTTTGGTGAGATGGTATTACCCTGTCGAACCCCTCTTTTGACATCAATGATCACTTCTTTGTAGAATGGTGAGATCCTGGTGGTGAATCCGTAATACAGCTCACGAAGGATCTTGATGTATTGGGTTTGAACACCCTGTTTGCCTGGCAAGCTACCCATGGTGTATTCGATATGCCAAAAACAGTAAACAATAATGTACCTCATTCCCAACCAATGGAGCCGCATTACTGGCGCCCGCTCAAGCAAAATCGATGAACAATGGGGGAGACAAGTGACAAGTGACAAGTGATGGGTATAGCAGAGTGCTCGCCACCCTTGGCTATTCTCTGCACGGTGCGATGTGTGACACATTCTACAAGTACAGCCTCTGTGCCTCTGTGTCTCTAGGCTGGGGTTTACTTCCGGTTGGAGAGTTATCTAAATCCATGCTTCTTTACCTTTTCCTGACTTGCTTTCTGACTTCCAACCTTGTTTCCTTCCTGCAGCCTCCCCTCTCCTACCTGCTGGCCTCTCTCAGGCCACAGCCTTCTCCTTTCCATGATGCTCATCTCTGGTTTCCTTGGAATACCCTGGAGGCCTAGAGAGGGCTGTTTGGCCCCTGGTTGAGAAACTCTGACTTGGATTTTTCTTACACTGCCTTTGAAACAAAGGCAAGGTAACAGCCAGATTTCAGGCAGAAAGAGCTTCCCTTCTCTGCCTGTCCCTTAGAGCTGTGTCAGCAGAGCTGAGTGGTGGGGGTAGGGCCGCACATGGTAGCCCCCTCAGGGCTTTCTCCTTGCTCTGTTCAAACGTCACTGGACTCAGGGGACCAAATGATCTTCTGGGATGCTGAGGATCAAATTGGGGGTCAGCTGAATGCAAGGCGAGCTCCTTAACCTCTGTATCATCTCTCCAACTTTTTCCCCGGCATAGTGAAGTTTCCTCATTGTGAAGCTACAGGCCAGCACTGGGGAAGATCTGATGTGGCCCTGAGGCTGGAGTGCATGCTTAGCAAACACCATGGGTGACCCTGCTGGCACCCAGCACGGATCCAGCCGGAAGTGGCCCCATTCTCCCCTTAGCTCTGTGGGAGTTGCCCCCCCATCCAACTAAGCAAAATTAAAAAAATCCCTCTCTATAGGTGCTAACATTTTATAATTCTGAGTCAGAGCGGAGCAGGCTTGCCCCCAGGATATGTACTTTGCATTTTCCCCTAGGCCCTTAGAAACAAGGACAAGATAGGAGCTAGGCTGAGGTCAAGGGCCATCCCCAAATATAAAAGTCATGATCTAAGAGTACAGTCTATAAGATTAACACTAAACCTCAAATTTGGAAAAGGTTGATGGCTAACCCTGCTGCTAGTGTGTACTTTTACCCTATATTCAGACCTCAACCAAGATTAAATCACATCCAAACTAGTTTTTCCACAATCTTTCGAGAAATAGAAATTTAAGATAGGAGAGTAGCGTTCCCAGAGAATTGCTGTCAGGGGTTGGAAAGAAAGCACAAAGAAACATAGTTAAGGCACTAGCTTTGCATGCAGCTGATCCCAATTCTATCCACAGCACCACATATGGTGCCCCAAGCACCACCAGGTGTGATCCTTGAGTCGAGAACCAGGTGTAAGCCTTGAGCACTGCTTGGTGTGGCCTAATCTCAAACTCCTCAAGATCCTAAGAGTAGTATTGTCAGGAGAAGGTGCCTGGGTCTACTAATAATGTCAACAAATTGATTTCACAAAACAAGAGCAGAAAATGTCTTGGTTGTGCTGTACTTCCCAGTCCTTTATTAACACGGCAGAGGTAGAAATCAGTCACAGGTGGGGCCAGAGTGAAAGTCCAGCGGGTAGGGCACTTGCCTGGCATGCGGCTGACCCAAATCGATCTCCAGCATCCCATATGGCTCTCCAAGCACTGCCAAGAGTGATTCCTGGGTGCAGAGCCAGGAGTAACCCTTGGGCATTGTAGGGTGTGATCCAAAAAGAAAAAATAATCAGTCACGTGTTCTTGGTATATGTGGCAGCTCAGGGATGGAGAGCCTCTCTGAAAACTCCACCGCCCCCACCTTGCCTAGAGGGCCAAGGTCTTCAAGCACTCCTGAACCTGGTGGCTCCCTTGGGTCCAGGCACCTGCATGGGAATATATGTTCTAGATGCCAATTGCTTCTTTCCTAACAACCATTTCTTCTTTCTCCTTTCCAACAGCATTTTCCCCAACAGCATTTGGGGAACCAGATGATTTAGCAGAAAGAAATACTACCCATAACTCACATGTGGGCCAAGTCAGTGGGAGAATCCCATTGCTCTACCCCTCAGCACAAAAGCCCATACCAGCGCATTTGGGGTCAAACTCGCCTCATGTGTTGGGACAAAGGTGACCTCTCCTCCATTAGTCATTTTGGGAGCTATCTTAGACACCTGGAGCATTCACTTTGTATCCTAGAGACCTGGGTTCCATCTCTGGAAAAACAGAGTACCCCAGTACTGCTGAGAGTATCTCCAAAGCACCTCCCTGGGTGCTTGGAGCACTGAGTCTCTGAGCACTGCCAGGTGTGGCCAGAAAATAGAACAGAAAATCACTGATTCCACTGAGCAACCAGGGCAAAAGTCACACCAAAGAAACCAGTGCTTGGAAATGACTCGGAAGTCACGATTCATCCCCAAACCTGGAAAAATTCCAGAAATGAGGTTGTGTGACTTTTAAGCCTGACACTTGAAAGAAGCAATTCAATGATTTGTAAGTTGAGTTGTTTACCTGAGTTTGAATCACCAATCTCTTCCTGTAGTTGGCTGCGTCCTAATAGACACACATTCTCATTCTAACCATTCTACTGCCAGCCCTGGAGCTCATAGTAGCGGGATGGATATAGTTATCCATTTTTCAAATCCATGTAGAATTGTTTTTAAGGACATTCATCTGAGGGGGACAGCAAGAAAGCTCAGAGTTCTGGAGCACACCATCTGCTTGCTGGAGGCCTTGCTTTGGTCCCTGGTACTTCCCAGTTCTCCAAGTCATAGAAAGTGAGCTTCAATCACAGAACAAGAGAAGTCTCTGGACACTCTTGGGTGTGGCCCCACTATGAAAACAAACAAAACCCAAACAAATAAGTGTCTGTTTGAAAGATATTTGGCCAAGGTTAGACCTATTGTCACTGACCATGAGGTGCAGTAAAGTAAATGTCTGTAGTGAAAACAAAACACTGACTCCAGTGGGTTGGGTCATGATAGCTGGTTGGTCTAGAGGCGCTTGGCCCAGCTGAATTAGAGGCACAGTCTATAATAGACCCTGGAGCTGAAGGGGTGACTATTAAGATGATTTACTACTAACAGTCAGGTGCAGTTGAATTATCAATTTTTTTTTTTTTTTGCTTTTTCTTGGGGAGCGGTCATACCCAGCAATGCTCAGGGTTACTCCTGGCTCTTCGCTCAGGAATTGCTCCTGGCAGTGCTTGGGGAACCATATGGGATGCTGGGGATAGAACTCGGGTTGGCCGTGTGCAAGGCAAACACCCTCCTCACTGTGCTATCTCTCCAGCCCCTATCAAATTCTTTTTTTTTAATGAACATTATTTTATTATTTCCTCTCTCCCAAAGAAAGGAAGCCTCAGTTTTCCTTTGGCAGCTGCCAGAAGTAGTTTCATTTTTTAAAAAAATATTTTATTATGTCACTGTTAGATATACAATTACAAGATGTTCATGTTTGAGTTTTGGTTCTTCAGTGTTCCAACACCCATCCCTCCACCCATGCCCATCTCCCATCACCAATGTCCCCACTTCCCTCCCCCTCCCCAGCCTGCCTCGGGGAACCTTGCAGGTTCTTTATCTCCTTCCTTCCTTCCTTCCTTCCTTCCTTCCTTCCTTCCTTCCTTCCTTCCTTCCTTCCTTCCTTCCTTCCTTCCTTCCTTCCTTCCTTCCTTCCTTCCTTCCTTCCTTCCTTCCTTTCCTTCCTTCCTTCCTTCCTTCCTTCCTTCCTTCCTTCCTTCCTTCCTTCCTTCCTTCCTTCCTTCCTTCCTTCCTTCCTTCCTTCCTTCCTTCCTTCCTTCCCTTTCCTTCCTTCCTTCCTTCCTTCCTTCCTTCCTTCCTTCCTTCCTTCCTTCCTTCCTTCCTTCCTTCCTTCCCTCCTTCCTCTCCTCCCTTCCTCCCCTCCCTCCTCCTCCCTCCCCCCTCCCTCCCTCCCCTCCCTCCCTCCCTCCCTCCCCTCCCTCCCCTCCCCTCCCTCCCTCCCTCCCCTTCCTCCCTTCCTTCCTTCCTCTCTCCTTCTCACTTTCCTTTCTTACACATTGTAGAATGTAATATATTCTAGAACATGATTGGTTCCACTAGTTTGATGTACCGTGCAGCCGCGGACTCGGGAGAACTGGATGGAAGTTCTCTCCCTGTGCATCTGAGTCTGCATCGTGGCTGAGAGCCCTGAAGCAGTTCATGGGCGGGGCCACCAGGCCTCTGGGATGGGTCAGAGAGAGGAATGGGGACCCCAGCTTTATCTCCAGGAATGCCCGGTGACTTCTGCCTTCAAGAGCTGTCTACCTGGGCTCTAACTTGGCTGCTCTAAGCTGGTCTTGAGATCAGTGTTTCTCTTGCATGGGTTCAGATGAACTGTGGGGTCCAGACTGCGAAAATGGTGGCTATTATGGTGAGCAAGTCTCATCCGGCTGCTCCCGAGGCCCTACAGAAGTGATGGGCCCATTCCCAAAACCCATCTTGCCTCCTGGAAGCCTCATGGTCAGCTGAGCTAGGGGAGAGACAGATGGCAGCTCTCCCCCCACACATCTCCCCCTATCAAATTCTTAAAACTAGAAGATTCATGTCTGAATCCTGACTGCAACTTCCTTCTTTGCATTTTTGTCTTTTATAAAATGGGAATAATAGAACCTTATCTGCTCATGGAGAATTTGTAAAGATAAAAGTAATAGATGCTTTTTAACTCTATGAATCATAAACTGTGTAAACATGGTAGATAATTAGCATTTTTTTTTTGTAAGGCAAATACCCTACCCGCTGGGCTGTCACTCCGCCCCAATATTTTATTTTCAATTAGCATTATACCACGGGGAGATATACAATTACAATGTTGTTCATGTTTGGAGGTTTTGGTCACATAGTGTTCCAGCACCCCGCCCTCCACCAATGCCCATTTCCCACCACCAATGTCCCCATTCCCTCCCCCTCCCATAGCCTAGATAATTAGCATTTTTTAAAAAGAACTGGTAGATATGAAAATAAGGTGTTCCTTTTTTAATTTAAATGTATTTAACTGTTATGTGCAATGGGGAGAGATTGGCTTTTCTCTTGAGTGGATCTCTGATAAGCTGTGGAGTCTGGATGTGGAAAATGGCGGCCCTCATGGTGGGGGGGTTTCCTCTAGCTTCTTGTGAGGCTCTATTGGAATGATGGGCCAGAGCTAGAACCCACCTTCCCTCCACACCTCATGATCAGCTGAGCACAGGCAGAGCCAGTAGCAGCTCTGCCCCGGTTCATCAGTAAATTCACAAGCAGAGAGCCTACCTACTACGAAGAGTATCCCACCCGCACAGCAAAGCCTGGCAAGCTACCTGTGTCGTATTTGATATGCCAAAACAGTAACAATTATAGACCTCATTCTCATGACCCGAAAGAATGGTCTGAGGCTCTTCGTGTTCCTGGAGCGAGCAGATGCCCTTGGGCTATACTAGCATGCAACACGGACCTATGGAGATGCTACTGGTGCCCGCTCCAGCAAATCAATGAACAACAGGAAGAAAAGTGACAAGTGATACAGCTGTTATGTGACATTTTGTTTTATTGTGGCAGGGTTTACACATTGAATTTTACCACTGCAGTCTCTAATTTTAAAGTACACAATTCTTTGGCTCTAATTATATTCATGTTATTGTGTATCTATCATCACCATTCGTCTCTAGGACTCCTTTCATCTCACAAAACTGATACTCTGTACCCATTAAGAAAGAATTTCCTGGGCCTGAGCGATAGCCCAGCGGGTAGGGCATTTGCCTTGCTCGCAGCCGGCCCATGCCGGCCCAGGTTCGATCCCCGCATCCCATATGGTACCCCGAGCACCACCAGGACTAATTCCTGAATGCAAAGCCAGGAGTGACCCCTGTGCATCGCTGGGTGTGACCCAAAAAGCAAAAAAAAAAAAAAAAAAAAGATTTCCTTTTTCCCCATTCCCTAACAATTAGTAGTCTTATTCTCCCCGTGTCTATGTCATTGACTACTTTTAGTCTGCCACATAAATAGAATCAGACATTATCCATGTATTCATATATCTGTAATGAACTTAACTTCACTGGCATAATGTCATCATGCTTCATCTGTGTTGTAGACTATCAGACTGTCCCTTCTACATATGCAATTTTATTTATTTATTTATTTATTTATTTATTTATTTATTTATTTATTTATTTATTGCTTTTTGGGTCACACCCAGCGATGCTCAGGGGTCACTCCTGGCTCTGCACTCAGGAATCACTCCTGGCGGTGCTCAGGGGACCATATGGGATGCCGGGATCGAACCCGGTCGGCATGGGCTGGTCACATGCAAGGTAAATGCCCTACCCGCTGGGCTATCGCTCCGGCCCCTACATATGTAATTTTACATTGTCTATATACACACATTGTTATCCCTTTGTCAGTATATGCTTGGGATTCTTTCACACTTTGGCTAATTAGAAATAATTCATAATTGAATATAGGCAAAGGGATATACATGATAATCCCTAAATGGCAAGCACAATGTGTAAGAGATGGGAGAGAGAGAGAGACGGAGACAGATGGAAACCGGGAGACAGAGAGAGAGAGAGAGAGGGACAGGAAGAAGAAGAAAGAGGAAGAGGAGGAGGAGGTGGAGGAGGAGGAAGAGAAAAGTGACTGCTATTGAGACAGGCTGGGGGTGGGGGAGGGAATCTGGGGACATTGGTGGTGGGAAATGCGCACTGGTGGAGGGATGGGTGCTGCCTCATTGTATGACTGAAATCCAATCGTGAACAGCATTGTAAATGTTTATCTCATGGCGTTATAATAAAAAATAAAATAAAATAAAGAAATTATGCATCATATGGGGGCCAGAGCTATAGTCCAGTGGGTAGGGCATTTGCCTTGCACGCGGCTGACCCAGGTTCAATCCCAAGCATCCTTTATGATCCCCTGAGCACCACCAGGAGTAATTCCTGAGTGTAGAGCCAGAAGTAACCCCTGAGCATTGCCAGGTGTGACCCAAAAAAGAAAAAAAAAAGTCTCAAGCTGGGGGAAAAGGGGGACACTCATCCATTGTTGGTGGGAATGCCGGCTGGTACAGCCTTTCTGGAAAACAATATGGACATTCCTCCAAAGACTAGAAATTGAACTCCCATTTGACCCAACCATACCACTCCTGGGAATCTTCTTTGGGAAGCCAAAAATACGCAGCGGAAACACCATCCCTACTTTTATGTTCATAGCAGCATTATTCACAATAGCCAGAATCTGGAAGCAACCAGAGTGCCCGAAAATCGATGACTGGATAAAGAAGCTTTGGTACATCTACACAATGGAATACTATGCAGCTGTTAGGAAAAATGAAGTTATAAAATTTGCCTATAAATGGATGGACATGGAGAAGATTATGTTGAGCGAAATTAGCCAGAAGGAGAGAGACAGATACAGAATGACTGCATTTATCTGCATAACATAAATATATATGTACATATTATGATACCAATATCCAAGGTCAAGTGAAACATATATCAGGAGGTCTTGTCAAAGGTGGAAATTATCACAAACATGTGGGAGTCAGAGGCTAGGTAAGACAGAAAATGGAACAGTGTGCTAACAATTGTCGAGGGTACTAATGCCAACCTAGAACTGAGCATTTAATAGAGGCAAAAAGATACACATGACAACCCTTTAATGTATGTTCTATAATCCATAGTCTGGAGGGAAAGGAAAAGAGAAAGAGAGAGAAATGGAAAGAAATAAAGAACCTGTCATGGAGGAGGGCTGGAGGAGGGGGAGGGAACCGGGGACGTTGGTGGTGGGAGATGGGCACTGGTGGAGGGATGGGTGCTGGAACACTGTATGACCAAAACCCAAATATGAACTTTTTAATTGTATATCTTTGTAATTGTAAAAATAAAAAAATAAAAAAAAGAAATTATGCATCATATTTCTGAGAGACTCTCAGACATGGGGCAGAGCGGTTCCTTGCTCTCCCTGTGCCCAGCCGCTCATGAGGCAGTCGGGAGGCATGGTGGGTTCCAGCCTTGGCCCACCACCCCGGCAGAACCTCACAACAAGCCAGACGACCCCCACCCACTCCATGGGCGCCGCCATTTTCCACATTGGACTTCCCTCTCATCAGAACTCCACCCAGCCGACCAGCCCATCACAGCCCGGCTTGCGCCGCCAAGCGGTCGCACGGTTCATCAATAAAGGCTTTATTTGGAGGTGTTTATAGAGTATGCCTCCCGCACGGCAAGCCTAGCAAGCTGCTCGTGTTGTATTTCATATGCCAAATGCCAGTAACAATTATATTAGATCATTCTCGTGACTTAATATAATGGTTTGAGGCTCTTTATGTTCCTGTACCAAGCCGATGCCCTTGGCTCTACAGCATGTGACAGGACATATTGAGATATTACTGGTGCCCGCTCTAGCAAATAGATGATTAACGGGAAGATCGTGATCGTGATCGTGATCGTGATGCATCATATTGACATGGATGTACAAATCTTAGAGTCTCCATTTTTTAAAATTATTTTAGATAGAAGCCTGGAAGAAAACATACAGAATCACTTGGTCATCATAATTACTTTTTAAAAAAATTTTTTTATTATACCACAGTGAAATATACAGTTACAAAGGTGTTCATAATTGGTTGGTAATACAGTATTTCAGCACTCATCCCTCCACCAGTGCCCCATCACCACCACCAGTATGCCTACAACCCCTTCTGCCCACCCCCAGGCTGCCTTAGTAGCAGGTACCCCTTTTCCTCTCTTTCTCTCACTGTCTCTCTGTCTCTGCATCTCTCTCCCTCTTCTTTTACATATTGCGGCTAGCCCAATATTACTTTTTTTATTGCATGAGAACCTACCTCTTGTTTTTCAAAGAGGAAAAGACATTGTTTCTTCACAAACTTTTCTATTTTATACTTCTGTCTCTGAAGCACATAATTCCAATTTCTCTCCATACTTACCAACATTTACTCATTTCTTGTTTTCTTTTTCAAACTGTGTGAGCTGCTGGTATTTCATTGTGGTCAATTCTCCAGTGATTAGGGATATTGCTTTTGCATGTGGCTGACCCAGGTTTGATCCCTGGAACTCCATATTTTGCCCTAAGCACTTCCAGGAGTAATCTCTGAACAGCCAAGAGTAAACTCTGAGAACCACTGGGTGTGGCCTAAACCACCACTCACCTATTCCACCCCCACATAAAGAAAAAATGAGTACCTGCTTTTGCAGAGAGGACTGGATTTGTTCTCCAGCACCAAACAGCCCTCTGAGCACAGTGAGGATCAGTTGATATAAAATAAAAGATGGGCTTTAAGAAATTAAACAGTGGAAATTAAAACCAGGAGATTTGACTACACATCTATCAGAATGATCAAAATCCTAAACCTTAACAATACCAAACGTGGTGAAGATGTGAAGCTACAGAAACTCTCATTCACTGCTTCACTCAGCCAAGTCTCATTCATTGCTTCACTCAGCCAAGTCTCATTCATTGCTTCACTCAGCCAAGTCTCATTCATTGCTTCACTCAGCCGAAGTACCATACGCAGAACCTGAAAATTGATACGTGAAGATTTTTACAATAGCAGGGTTTTCATAACTTTAATTTCTAAAACAAAAGACTAAAACCTTTTGGGTACATCCTAGATGAGCTATTAAATGTAATAGCTTTTTAACTAGGTGAATGGATTACTTTGTGTTTTTCATTTTTTCTGCCACAGTCATGAAGATGGGTTACTAAATCTCTCATTTCCCCCTAGCATTGTTCAGTGTCATATTTTAAATATACAGCTAAGTAGGAGATGTTTACAATGAACGCCTCCAACACACACCCACTACTGGAATCCCATATTAACATCTTTCTGACTGTTTGTATCACCCATCTCTCTGTTGTTCACCCCTTTCTCCAGAGAGCGATCACTATTATGCAGTTTAAATCAGCTGCAAACCTTTCCTTGTGACTTTATCAGCATCTGATTACATGGTTTATTTATATAAGCTTTTAAAAATTGAGAGTGGGGCAGGGTGGGAGGGAAATTATATAAATCTTTTGATTGTGACATCTAATATTATCCACACCCAACATTATCATTTCACACCCTTCCGAATACAGTCATAGATACTGGTGGGGCCCGAGCGATAGTACAGCACAGCCGGGAGGGTGTATGCCTTGCATGCGGGCCAACCTGGGTTTGATCTCTTGCATACTACATGGTCCCCTGATCACCAACAGGAGTAATTCCTGAGTCCAGAGACAGGAGGAACCCATGAGCATGACTGGGTGTGAGCCATAACAACAAAGAAATGGAGGTTGTGCATGCTTTCTTTGGAAGTGAGACTCCACAGTGTGTGTGGTATGTGTGTGTGTGGGTGCGGTGGATGCACAGCTCAGTGGTAGAGCACTTGTCTTGCGATGTGACCCTCTGGTTCAGTTCCTGGTACCTGCCCCCTAGGCAATGAAGGGATTTGGAAAAATTTAAGAATATCTTTTTAAGCTTTATTTTGTTTTTTTTTCTTTTTTATTGATTACTTATAAGATTCAGCAGAGTCTGGCAAAGTACCCGTGTTGTATTTGATATGCCAAAACCCAGTAGCAATGATAGACCTCATTCCCATGACTGAAGGAAGGGTTTGAGGCTCTTCATGTTCCTGGAGTGAGCAGATGCCCTTGGGCTATTCTAGCATGTGATAGGACTATGGAGGTGTTACTGGTGCCTGCTCGAGCAAATCGATGAACAACAGGAAGACAAGTAATACAAGTGATACAAGTTATAAGATTCTATTACTATAGAGTTCCAGAGGAATCCCTTAATACCTCCACAGGTGTTTGTGTAAGACACATGAACAGATTTCTGGTGTCGCCCATCACTGCAGAGACCCGGCTACCTGCTCTTCCTATCCTGTGCCTCTGGTAATCTCTGTCATATTCGCTGAGTCTTGGAGTTACTTGTGTTGGGTTTTAAAGTAAGTAAGTTCACTTGCTCTAGCTATTTATATTATACATATGATTGAAATCATCTAGTGACTACCATTTACTTGTTTACATAGATGGGGGATAGAGAGGGGTGGTGGATCTATTGCCCAAGAAGAGGGTCTAACCATTAGGAGAGGGGAGCCACAGGACGTACACATGATGGCAAGGGGACCGTGGCCTGTAAAAAAGCAACATCGTCCCTAGAGCATAATCCAAATTACCTAATAGCCCACATTTCCATACTGAATCTCTTCTTTTTTTTTCTTTTTGGGTCACACCTGGCAATGCTCAGGGGTTTCTCCTGACTCTGCACTCAGGAATTACTCCTGGCGGTGCTCGGGGACCATATGGGAATGCCGGGATCGAACCAGGGCCGGCATCGCCCAGCCGCGCAAGGCAAATGCCCTACCCACTGGGCTATCGCTCCGGGCTCCCGAATCTCTTCTTCACCTTCTTCTCCCTTCTCCCTATGCATTAACTTGTGATGTGTGATAAAGTTAATTTTCCTCTTTTTAAATTAAAACTGGAAACAATCCTAGAAAATCTCTTTGGCACTTGATCCCTGGAGACATCCTCCAATTAAAAGACAAGACTCAGAAGAGAGCAACATTGTACTGTATGGAACAGAGATTCTTACTTGCTTTTGTGTCAAGGTAAGTGGTTGAATATTTAGTAAGAATGAAGGGAGGGGACTAGAAAAATGAGTCACTGAGAGTTGGTGAAATTGGCCAACAGGTCTCTGTGGAGAGAGGCTGGATGAAGACTGATTTAAGAATGCTGTAGGTTGGGGCCAGAGAGATAGCAAGGTGTCAGCAAGGCTTATATACTGCTGACCTGGGGTTCAACCCCTGGCATCTCCTATGGTCCCTGCCAGGTAAGGAGCTGAAACAAAAACAAACAAAAAAGACTGTAAGTCAAAAGAACAGAAACATCTGGTGTAGATGTGGATGTGAAGAAAAGTGGACCTTCATTCACTGCTCTTGGGAATGTCACCTGGTTTCAACCTTTTTTGGAAAATGACATGGACACTTCTAAAAAAATTAGGAATTGAGTTTCCCAGCAATTCTACCCAAAAACACTAATCAGAAAAGATGTTTGTGCTCCTAGGCTCAGATAGCCCATAGCACTATTCACAATAACCAGAATCTGGAAGCAACTCAAGTATCCAAGATGACTGGATGAAGAAACTAAGGTAAGCACAATGGGATAAAAGAAGATAAAATCAAGCAACTTGCTACTATGTGATTGGGACTGGAAGGTCTCATGTTGAATGAAGTCATTCAGAAGGAGAGACAGTAAAGCATGATATAAAGAAACATAGCGAGAGAGTGAGAGCAGTGGTACAGTAAATGGAGTGCTTGCCTTGTCCTTAGTCACCGGAGTTTTCTGTGCAGCAGTGCCCTGTCAGAAGCGATCCCTGAGGGGCCGGAGCAATGGCACAGTTGGTAGGCCACTTGCCTTGCAAACGGCCGACCTGTATTAGATCCTTGGCATCCCATATGGTCCTTTGAGCACCACCAGGAGTAAATTCCTGAGTGCAGAGCCAGGAGTAACCCCTGAGCATTGCCAGGTGTGACCCAAAAAGCAAAGAAACAAAAGTGATCCCTGAGTGCAAAGTCAGGAGTAAGTCTTGAGCTTTTTTGGGGCTGCCACTAGCTTGCCAAAATAAAACAAGAAAAAAAATAAACAAGAAAAGACAGCAGGGGAATAATGAAAGATCAAGAGCAACATAATCTAAGAACTGGTCTACAGAACTGAGTTTACCATAGCAGTAAGATGTGGTGGGGAGGGAGGTGTTGGGGGGTGGGGGACAAAAGGGACAGGGCATGAGGGGAACCCTGAGAAAATGGCAGAAGGAGACGGACACTCTGGTGGGGGTTGTGGTATTGAATGGTTGTAGTCATGAAACGCTATCATGGCAAATTGTGGGAATTTTTTTTTTTTTTTTTTTGCCTTTTGGGCCACACCTGGCAATGTTCAGGGGTTTCTCCTGGCTCTGCACTCAGGAACTACTCCTGGCAGTGCTCGGGGGACCATATGGGATGCCGGGAATTGAACCCGGGCCGGCACGGGCCGACCTTGTGCAAGGCAAATGCCCTGCCCACTGTGCTATCGCTCCGGCCCCAAATTTAAAAATAAAATGTAGATCTTTAGGACCTTTTTTTTTTTTTTTTTTTTTTTTTTTTGCTTTTTGGGTCACACCCGGCAATGCTCAGGGGTTACTCCTGGCTCTGCACTCAGGAATTACTCCTGGCGGTGCTCAGGGGACCATATGGGATGCCGGGATCGAACCAGGGCCAGCACAGGCCGGGCGCGTGCAAGGCAAACGCCCTACCCGCTGGGCTATTGCTCCGGCCCCTAGGACCCATTTTTATTCTATGCATTTTTCTGTGCTTTTCAACCCACTCTGGGGCCGGGAGATACTACAAGTTTAGGGCAGATGCCAGACATACACCTAACCCTGGTTTAATCCAGTACCACATGGTCTCCTGAGCACTACCAGGATGGCCAGGTAATCCTTGAACTCTACACTGAGCCTCTGACTGTTTGCCTGAATACCATTGGTAGTAACCCAGGCTTTCCCAGCACCATTGGGAAGCCCCTCCCTGCATATTAAATAAACCTGCTCAGGGACCCCAGTGATAGTACGGAGGGTTGGCACTTAACTTGCCCTTGGCCAAGCCGTGTTCTATCCCTGGTATCCCATATGGTCCCCCAGCACCACAGGAGTGGTTCCTGAGTGCAGAAGCCAGAAGTGACCCCTGGGCATCACTGCATGTGGCCCACCTCCACCCCCCACCCCCCCAAAGAACAAGACCCACTCTGTCTCCCTACACCCCATATCCTGAATTTGTGAGACTTGGATTTAGGGTATGTATGCCCGTGTGTGTATGCATGCAGTTATGATGTAATTGATTTGGTATGTAGAGCTTTTGGAAACTTTCCAGATTGAAAGCTGCTGCTGCGTTGTGTCTCCGGTAGCCTGGTGAACTGGAGTGAATTTGTTAGACTCGTAGATTGACTCAGAGCTGACCTGAGTCGGGACCTGCCAGGGATGACTGGGAGTGGGGTGGGTGGCTAAGTGGTTTCTAAGTGAGTCTTAGGAAACTGAAGCTGAAGAACTATTGTTCTCGGGCTATTAAAAGCCTGAAAACAGTCAAGCCGCACTTCCCATAAATCTTCCTCCATCTCCTTCTAGTGAATCACTTTGTATTTAGTAAAGGAGAGTGCTGGTCTGTTTTGAAGTTTTCACTGTTTCTGTCTTGCTCTTGCAGCCAGGGTCCTCCTGACTTTTCTTTTCCCCACCTTCCATACGGCAGGAAGTAGAGGCTGCTCAGCCCTTAATTTTTTGTATGAAATATTTCTTTTTTGTTCAAAGTCAAAAACATGTTTTTCTCAGGGTTGAGATGATCTTTCTTTTCTCTTTGGGATACACCTGGCAATGGTCAGGAGTTACTCCTGGCTCTGCACTCAGGAATTACTCCTGCAGTGCTTAGAGGACCATATGGGATTCTGGGGCTTGAACCCTGTTGGCTGTGTGCAAGGCAAATGCCCTACCCACTGAACTATTTTTTTTTTTTTTTTTGCTTTTTGGGTCACACCGGCGATGCCCAGGGGTTACTCCTGGCTCTGTACTCAGGAATTACTCCTGGCAATACTGGGGGACCATATGGGATGTCGGGGATTGAACCCAGGCCGGCATGGGCGGCCGCGTGCAAGGCAACGCCCTACCCGCTGGGCTATCGCTCCAGCCCTTATCCATTGAACTATTTATCCAGCCTTCTTGTTTGTTTTGAAGCCACACCAGACTGTGCTCAGGGAATCACTCTTGGCGGTGCAGTGCAGAGAAACTTATGCAGTATGGGGGGCAGAACTCTGGTTGGCTGTGTGCAAAGCAAACACCTTACCCACTCTATTCCCCCTCCAGGCCCGAGGGCTACAACTTTTAGCTTTACAAGTGGATGAGTTTGGGACAGAGAGGCCTCAGAGAGCATGATTCTAACATGGTTCTGTACGAACAGGAAAGTAAGGATTAATTTGTCAAGGGTCTGCTTAGAAGGAACAGTAAAGGGGAAAACCCCCTCTGAGGTACCACTCATTTCCTCGCAGGAAGGGCACATTCTTGGAATAATGGTTGTCAGACCAACAAGCATGTCTTATTCTGAAACCACTGGCTCCCCAAGAGTCAAAATTTGTGCAAACCAGTTCCATCAAAGAGACTTGGTTTTAAAGAGACAATTGTTGTTATTCATTCTCTGTGGTCGCTTGTCATTATCGTGATTAGGAAGGCCGTGGTGCTCACACATTGGGTGTGTAACACGTGCAAGAGTCATCTGGTTCTTTGACAGAAACCCAAACATGAATATCTTTGTAATTGTATATCTCACGGTGGTATAATAAAATATTTTAAAAAAAGAGTCATCTGGTTCTTTGAGCCTTGAAGGGCTTTTCACGTTTTGGTGTCTCCAAGTTGAAGACAAACGGAGGAACAAACGGAAGTGTGGGGTTGGAGGATACCACACGGGTCAGGCTCTTGCCTTAAGTGCAGTTGACTGGTTTCGGTACCTGGCATTGCATATAGAGCTCTACGCAAGACCAGGAGGAACCCCGAGGATAGCCTGAGCACCACTAGATGTGGCCCCCAAAGCTAAAAGTAAAACTTACAAAAGGGACTAGAGAGATAACGCAGTTAGGGAACTTGCCTTGCACAGGATTGACCCAGGTTCAATCCCTGATACCCATACGCTTCCCTAAGCTCTCCTACCAGTGACCCCTGGGCCCAGTTGGGTGTGTGACCCAACCTCTTGCCAAAGTTAAAAAATGAAAAAATCAAATACAAAAATATAAAAGCACACCACCTTTAAGTTAAAAAAAGGAAAAATTAAATACAAAAATATTAAAGCACACCACCTTTCACTTGTATCACTTGTCTTCCCGTTGATCATTGATTTGCTCAAGTGGGCACCAGTAATGTCTCCATTTGTCCCTTCGCTAGTAGAGCCCAAGGACCTCTGCTTGCTCCAGGAACATGAAGAGCCTCAAACCATTTCTTCAGGTCATGGGAATGAGGTCTAGCATTGTTACTGTTTTTGGCATATCAAATACAACACTGGTAGCTTGCTAGGCTCTGCCGTGCAGGCGCTCTTAGTTTTTGCATTTACTTATGTACTGTGTGGCCATAAATTTAAGTTAGAAAAAAAAAAAATGAATACGAAAATATAAAAGCACACCACCTTTCTGGTAGTGAGTAAGTCTAGAGAGAAAGGTTTTGTTTTATTTTATTTTATTATTATTATTATTATTATTATTTTGCTTTTTGGGTCACACCCTGCAATGCTCAGGGGTTTCTCCTGGCTCTGCACTCAGGAATCACTCCTGGCCGTGCTCGGGACCATATGGGATGCCGGAATCGAACCCTGAGCTGGCATGGGCCGGCCGCGTGCAAGGCAAACGCCCTACCCGCTGGGCTATCGCTCCGGCCCCGAGAAAGGTTTTGTTTATATTTTATTTTGGGTCACATTCAAGGATGCTCAGAAGTGACTCCTGGCCCTGCACACAGGAATTACTCCTGGAAATGCTCAGGGGACCATGCAGGATGCCAAGGATAGAACCTGGGTAATTGCATGCAATGCAAGTGCCCTGCTATAGCACTACCACTACGGTCCTAGAGAGAAAGTTTATATTCAGTTGCTGTCACTCAGGCCCCCAGGGGACTAAATGTCTGAAGTTATTAATCCTCATTTATTTTTGGTTTTTGTTTATTATTGTATTTCATTTGCTTGTGGGCCACACTAGATTCTGGCTCTGCACTCAGGAATCACTCCTGGCAGTGCTTAGGGCACCATATGTTATGCTGGGGATTGAACTCAAGTTGGTAAAGTGCAAGGCCAATGTCTTTACCACTCTACCATTTCTCCGACTCTACTTTCTATTTAAACAATTTTCAATTTTTTCTTTTCATTTTCTTTATGGGTCACACCCGGTGATGCTCAGGGGTTACTCCTGACTCTGCATTCAGGAATTACACCTGGTAATGCTCAGGGAATATATGGGATGCTGGGAATCGAACCCTGGGTCAACCACGAGCAAGGTACACACCCTACCCACTGTACTATCGCCTCCGGCCTAGTTTTTTTTTAATTTGTAAATTATCTCAAAACCGTTCTAGTAGTTTCAATGAAACGATAACAATAATAAAAGAGCTACGATGCATGGGAACTGATGATGTGTAACAGGAACTAGTTAGCTATCAAAGTGCTTCTGTTCTGCTCCTGTCCTGACTTGAAACCCTTGAATGAGCTTGTTCCCTGTTCTGGGAGAGAGTGCCTAAGCTGTCATCTAAAGGGTATGAGCATAGCCCCCAATTCTGGTTGAGTACCCTCTGCCCCCTGAAACCCCTTTATAGTCCAGAAATAACAAGCTTATTTTTTCTGTTTTGGCATCTTTGTCTAGAAGTGAAGAAATAAAACCTCAATTTGTCTAAGAGGAAAACATTCCCTGCAAGCACTATTGTTGGATTACCCTTTGTTCACAACCCTACTTACCAGCCCCTCAGTCTTGTATTGTAAATGAAAGGCTGTTTTTCTCTTTGCTGTATGCTCTTTACGTATTCTTACGCTAGAGCAAAGGCCTTGTGTACAGACACAGAAAGACAGTTAAGGCTATGCAGTTGTGATATGGGAGTTAATTAATTCTAAAATAGTTACTCCTGGGCATTGATCATAGTTTCTAATCTAAGCTCTCAGTTGCTCTTAGATTAATTCTAGTTCCTTCCACCTCAAAAGGAGGGTCCCATGGAGGGATCCATGGCAAGCTGTGAGTAAGCTGCTCTGGCCTCTACATTGGATGAAGTAAATGTCCTGAGCAATATAAAAACTTTTTCTAATTAGTTGACTGTTTTAGCTTAACTTAGTTTTATGGTTTTGGGGGCACACCTGGTGATGCTTAAGGCTTACTCCTGGGTCTACACTCAGGGATCATGCATGGCAGGCTTGGGGTTCCCTGTGGAGTGTTGGTGATCAAATCCGAGTCAGCCATGTTCAAGGTAAGTGCCCTATATGCTATACATTGCTCCAATTACATTTTGATCTGAAGGGATCAGGGCTTCCATTTTCCACATCCGGACTTCCCCTCGTCAGTACTCCACCCAGCAGACTGGCCTATCAAAGCCGGCTCACGCGGCCTCACGGTTCATCAATAAATGTTGGATTTAGAGATGACTACAAGAGTATGCTACCTGCACGGCAGAGCCTGGCAAGCTACACGTGTCGTATTTGATATGCCAAATAGCAGTAACAATTATAGACCTCATACCCATGACCTGATGGAATGGTTTGAGGCTCTTTATGTTCCTGGAGCAAGCAGGTGCCCTTGGGCTCTACTTGCATGAGACAGGACATATGGAGATGTTACTGGTGCCTGCTCGAGCAAATCGATGATGAATGGGAAGACAGTGATACAGTAATACAGTGAAGGGATGTTTCTTCAATAGTGTATGGGGCATCCACAGTAATATCAACTTCTAGGATGTTTCTCCTCTTTTCAAAATTGAAAATGCTTGTAGGCATTGACCATGAGAGTCTTAGAAAGAAGGAAAAGTTCACTGACTGATAGTTTTGTGTGCAAATCTCAGTAATATTTTTCTATTTGCAGAGCCATTGGCTGTCAGAAGCAATCAAAATATCAGGATTTAGAACTGTGAAACCTATAACCATTTTATGTAACCAGTCTCCAACCCCATGGAGTCAATAGGGAAAATATGAAGTCATGTATTGCCCTTCCCCCCAAAGCAGAAGATAGGATAACAATTCAAGCTCTACTCTTTCGAAAGTAAAAGGGAGAGTTTTTTCATAGACAAGAGAATGAATAAGAAACAAAGGATTGAGATGGCATGGCAGTTCCCTGATAACATGGATTTACCTGTCAGGTAGCCTGGAAAGATGAAATAAGAGTGAGTCTCTCCCGGAGGCGGATTAGAAGTGTGAAGGGGAAATGGAGACAGTGGTGGAGGGAAGGAACTGGTGTTGGAATATTGAACACATGTAACAATAATCATAAACAAGTTGTAAACCTCTGTGTTTAAATAACATGGGGGGATGAAAAAGAAGTGTGAAGAGGAAGAATGCCAACCTGTATCATACTTGTGTAAACATTTGATACAATAAATATAAACAGTTCAATCAGCTATATTACAGAGCTTGACTTTGATGAATAATAATAAATGCTTTCAGCTGTTTTCTATAAATTCAGTATTGCTTCTTTACATAGCTGATGTATAAGAAAAATGTCCCTGGATGGGTCAATAGAGACCCATGAATCAGGTATCACAATGGGGCTTCATTAGTGTGTTGTTTTCTTTTTCCCTGTGCAGGGCCTCACACAAACTACTGAGCCGTGCCCACATTTTCTCTGATTTAGTTGATGATGACTGCGGGCCAGCAGGAAGTTCCGCAGAAGCAGCTCGTTCTTTCTTTTTCTTTTCGTTTTTGTTTCGATTTTTTCCTTTCGGTTTTGGGGCCACACTCAGCCGGAGCGAGCTGGCACAGGGCTTATTCCCGAGCCTGTGCTCAGCTTCAGGGACCATATGCAGCACCAGGGATCAAACCCAGATTTGCCGTGTACAAAGAAAGATACTGTCCCTCTAGCACTTCTGTTCTCTTCTTCAAGGGTGGTAATGATTGATAGAGAAACTTAATAACTATTGTGCGAACTTATTCTAGTGAGGGGTTTAAGGCCCCGAGGTGGTTTTAAACTTTTTACCAAAAGGGCTGATCTGATCTTAGTATAGCAGCTGAAAGTCAAACAGCAAACCAGAGGTAAATTTTGACACCTGTCAACATCAATGGCATTTGTGAATAGACACATTCAAACATAAGGTTCTTTAATATGGTATTTATTTAAAACCAAAAACCATTTGATATTTTCAAGGGGATGGGTTTCAAAGATAGAAAAAGAGAATCATAGGGGCCGGAGCGATAGTCCAGCAGGTAGGGCATTTGCCTTGCACGCAACTGACCGGTTCGATCCCTGGCATCCCATATGGTCCCCTGAGCACCGCCAGGAGTAATTCCTGAGCATTGCCAGGTGTTACCCAAAAAAATAAAAAAAAAAAGGAAAGAAAAAAGAAAAAGAGAATCATGTTCAGTGCAAATAATTTTATCCACTATTATAAAAATGAAAATTATCTACATATGAGAGGGATATAGACCCTGGAGCATGGGAAATTGCTTCACTGAAATTGAATTTCTACATGCAAAAATGAACTCATTTTGTTTGGGACTCATTGCAAAAACAGAAGCCCAGTGAAATATAAGACAAGAAATGTAACTATGGTTCAGGCAATGTGAATAGTCCGTGCATGAAGCAAAGTAATGCAGTCTTTGCAGACTTACAGAAATTCAAGGGCCTGATCATTCCTCCTTTGAAGTAGTTTCAAAAGTACACTGTGTTATCTTGGTGAGTGGTACAGGTCTTGTTTATATGCAAAATTCTGAAAACGTGGGTAACAATTTTCAACTTTATTATATATAGACAGATAGGTTAACCCAAGACTTGAGTGAGATTTGAGAGAAAACACTGTGAACACAGCTAGCTCATTAAAAAAAGAAATGTTAATAGTTTTAAAGGATTGAAATAATGGAAAGTTTCTTTTGTGACCATATTTGAGTGAATGAGATCTCAATAACAAAACTGTACGGGGTGGAAGGATGGGTTTTGGAATACTGTATGACTGAAACTCAATCATGAACTGCTTTATAATTGTCTATTTCGTGGTGCTTCATAGACACAGGCTTCATAGACATGCCCCCTCCCCACCTATAGGGTTCATACATCTTCATTTTGGTGCGTAAAGTTTATAAGTATGAAATATTTACAAGCCAGAAGTAATTGACAGTGGCAAGTAATGACCTTTAAAATTTTTGGTTGCTGGGGACTGAACTCAGAACTTCACACTTGGAAGACAAACGGTGCTAAATCCCTGATCTAATCAGCTCTCACTGGAAGACGGATAAAGATCTCACTGTAAAGGTAGTTGAAGGAGGTTTGGATTTGGGAATTGTCACTTAAAACTGTGTCACACTACAAGTCAGACAATAAATTTAGTTTTTCATGACTCTAAAGAGGGAATGAAAACCACGGAGGAATCTTTGATTTTCTAGAGAACTATAGAGGAAATTTGATGAAATATTTGCAAAGAAATCCATGAGGGTAAAAATCTCAACAGGTTTGCATGTGTCTGAGAGGCAATAATTAATTTCTTCCATAAAATAGCCCTTGACCGGAAATTTTCACATGTGTAATCCTTATTGTAAAAGTTTCATTTTTTTTCTGACTTTTGTGCACCCCACGTGGTGCTCAAGGCTTACAGCTTGTTCGGTGCTTAGAGATCACTCCAGGTGATGCTTGGGGCACCATAAATGGTGCCAGGGTTGATCCTGGTTGGTCAAGTTCTCTGGCCCTAAAAGGTCTGTTTCTTTCTGCAGTGTTTAACTCTTTCACAGGATTCCAGACCTACCCATCTCCCTGACGGTGATGCGCATGTGTGTTTTTTTGAGTGAGTGAAGTTCTTGTTAATTGCTTAAAGATTCTCCCTCCAAACAAATCATGCTTTGGAAGAAGTAGGACTCTAGTAAAAAACACACAGACCTGAAAGCAGTGCATTAATTATTTTATTAATTTCTTCTTTTTACATTATGGGAAACAGTCATCTATTTACAGTATTTTTTCCACACACAATCTTGGTAAATAAGCCTATGAAATTCCAATTCATAAAGCCATAAAAATGTTCCCCACCCCTCCATCTGATGGCTTTCAAAGGAATCATTTTTTCAAACCAAAATAATTTTTTAAAAATTACATTTGGGAATTCAGATATGCTAGTGATTTACAATTCCATTTATTTAAAATATGCATCTAGACATGTTTTAAAAAAAGAAATGGTAAATTCACAAGGGTAAGGCTTAAATTAAAGTGGTAATGCACAGTAAAACATTAAGGAAACATCTATAAATAACAGAAATATATTACAAATAAATTAGTTGTATTTACCATTTCAAATATTAAAAATCTTTAATCCATTTCTTCATCTCTCTTTACAAAAAGGTTATGTGAATTGTATGGAAACATCTGCAAAAAATATAATAAATACTTGATTTCTTTGAACGTTATCTTGAGTGGGAGACAAACTTCTTTTGTAAACCCCCTCCCCGAGAAAATGCCCAAACACCTTTATACCAAAGTTAAACAAAATAAGGAATTTTCAGGGTACATACTTTTTTCCATTATGAACTAAAAAACATTTCTACAAATCACATCAAAAAGAACAATGTAACAAAGATTATGTTATGCTCATGGATGTCAGTGTAAGAGTGAATGATTGACAAGCAGCTCTATGTGGGGTCATGTTTTAGCATCAATAATTCACTTTTTATTTTTATAAAGTATTTGTACAATTTAAATCGTTTTTAAGGAAGGCAAAGGTCATAATACCGTGGGCATTTAGCTTAAAGATTTAAAATTCTTACCAAAAATAGCTTATGAATATATAAATACCATTCAAACAGTCAAGACCAGAGGTCTTGTCTCTCTTTAAAATATCTTAGGCTAAACCAATTTCCAAAGAAAATATTCTAGGACAATCTTGAATTTCATTAAAAATCTATTTCTTCCAATCTCATCTCTACCTCAGGGCACAGAGCGATAGTTGGGAACACGTATCCTCAGACCAATGCTACTTCTTTCATGCTGACTGTGAAATCCAAGTTACTTTCAGTATTGACTGTGACCATGCGCTACCCAAGGCGGCAGTTGGCTTTACTCAATGCAAACTTTGTGCGGCTCTCCATTGCTGCAGCAAAGAACAGGTGCGTTCTTTCTTAAAACCAGCGAAAATGGGAGGCTCGAAATCTCTGTACACTCCAAACCTACAAAGCACGCAAAGCGCTTTGCTCATTCTAGTTAAAAAAAATTGGTTGGTTAGTTTTGAAATAAGTTAGTAGCCCTTTTCTCATAAACCACAGCAGTAAACATTTGTGCCCTGTTTATAAAGATAGCTCAGAGCATCAATGGCTCTGAGAGGTAGCGAATTCTCTAGTGGTTTTAGAATATGTCCATGAAAATAGTTGTTGCCAGAGCCCATCACGTCTCTTAGTTTCATAAATAAAATCAAATTAGCACCTGGCTGAGAATGTTTTTTGTATTTCTTTTTTTTAGAAAAAGCTTCTCTGATGCAAGCATATTTGATGTATGTTTTTAAAAGCCTTTCATTTTGCCATAGTAAGTTCTAATGCTTTGAGAGAGCAGGATGGAGATGCCGGTGGTCTTTAAGATGACCACGTTCTAAAGGTCTGAACTCTTACAAGTCAGGGCACCGAAAGGAAACTTCAGCCAGACGCAAAGTGCACACGGCTTGTCCGTCAAGACCAAAACCACACATCATGCCATTGTCTGCCAAAAGCCTGGGTTTCTGTTTAGAAGTCAGCCCTCTGCCCACTACTGACGGTTGCTGAACCTGAGAGTCAATCTCTCACTCTCCAGAACCTCAAAGGACGGTGGCAGCTCTTTGGAATGAGGCAGCTTTATCTATCTATCGGAGTCAAGAATTCTTTTTGCTGTGTTTGGCGTAGGACCAAATCCTTATGCTGGGGTATACTAGAACTCTGTTGGAGTGAGGAGAATAAGGAGAAAATATGTCTGCACGCCTGCAACGTGAACTGCTAGGCTAAAATGGATGCACAGCGTTCCAAAGGATGACAGGAAAACCCAAGCTTCTCTCTGAAAACAGCCTGGCTGTCTTTAAAGTGCTCTCCGAGCAGATGTGTACTCAAACATGTGTAATTAGGTAGGGCCCCCACCCGGGGTGGACTAACAAATTAATAGAACCAACACTTCCCCTTTAAAGAACCCCCCACCACAACAATAGAATATACATAGTACAATAAAAGTTGATAAAGCAGGTCTAAATAGTCTTAATAGGACAGGAGAAGAAAAAAACACTTTAATGCAGTTTCTTAAACTAACAGCCCTTCCTTTGCCTAGCCTTTGCCTTTCTTCATGTTATTGCCTTTCAGAATAGATTGATTTCCCTGAAAGATCGAATTTACAATCTTCTGCTGATTGAAACATTTGAAGCAGTGACGAGAAATGACAGCGAGGCAGTTTGTGCAGCTGAGCGAGGCCGGTGCCTGTGCTCCCTCGCACCTGCAGGGCTCTGCCTTCCCCACTCCACCTACCACCATCGCCCCAACCTCCTCCCCCACCCGCCCCCAGCCCGCCTTTCCCTGGCTGGGCTGGTCACCTCGGATGCGTTCCAGAGAGATGGCGTGAATCTGAGGTTGGAAATAAAGTGCTGCCTTTGGGCGAGAAAGTAACCGCCACTTAGGGGAAATAAAGGACGGAGGCCTAGTTGCTTTCCCCCCAGGGTGGAAGACGGTGGGTTCCCCAGGGATCACCCTGCGATGCTGGATTTCTGCAATACCCTACGGTTGTATATTGCTGAGCTCTAGGGAGAGACTAGCTGGAGAACTGAGGATGCCGGGAGCGGGACGCCCAAAGGGGCCGTTTCTACAGGTGCGTTCGGTGTGGCCGAGAAAAGAAAAGGGTCAGGCCCCTCCGGATGCGCGGGTGAAGGACGTGGCAAAGTGGTCGGGCAGCGCGGGTGACCGGGGTGGATGGGGGACAGCTCCTGCGACGTGGACAACTACACCGCGACAGTGGAAGGAAGTCGCTGAGCTCGAAACACACTGGGAGGGCGCAGAGGGCCCCGAAGGCGCGCCGGGAGGGACGGGGGTGGGGGGATGGAGGGGCGGCGGAGACAGGGTAGGGGGGAGGTGGGGACCGGTCCTGGGCGGAGGGGCGGCCTCAGAGCCGGGTCTGCGCCTCGGGGATGTAGATCTCGATGCTCTCGGCGCTCTCGGTGGCCGAGTTCTGGCGGACGGACGCGGCGCGCTTGGCGGCCATCAGGCGCTTGCGGGCCTCCTGGCGCTGCGTGAGCTCTCCAGCGAGCGCTCCCGGATCAGCGGCGCGGGGCCCTTGGTCGGCTTCTTGGCACTGGAGGAGGGGCCCTTCTCTCCTGATCAAAGCAGAAGGTCAGGACATTACACAGCTTCTCAGGACAAGCTGGGGGGAACTGGGAGGGGTCAGTGCTTAGCGCACACTTGGCCTTCTTTATGGTTTTTTTTTAAACCTACGGGTGGTTAGTTCTGATCTGCGCACGCACACTCACGCGCGCGTGCACACACACACTATATTTATTTTTAAGGATTCTTCATCATTCTGATGCATTCAAAAGATGCCGGTAAGAAAACAAAACAAAGACCCAAAGTACTGGTAAGCTTAATAAGGCCCTCTGCCTGGTAAGGTTGGAGCGCACAACCCCCGAGGGTATATAAATGCGCCCCACCACCTCCATCCCGCCGCCCCTCTGCGAGACTGCGGCTGCCAGCACGTGGAAGTCTGGTGTTCTGCACATTCCAGGCTCCTCCTCCGGCAGCCGGATCATGGGGGTGCATTTTAGTAGCATTTAGCAGCATGCACCTCCCCAGGGAGACCAGGTGGCCGTGCCAATTCCAGTTTAAAAAGCGCCACCTTGACCCGCTGCACCCACCACCTCCCAATCCCACTCCCTGCCGTCTCTCCTCATCCCTCCCACCACCCCCTCACCACCCCCACGCACCCAGAAAAGATGAGATTATAAGACGCTTCTTAGCTTGTTTGCAGCCCTTGGCACAGCATACGCAACACACACAGCAATCTATTTCAGGGCTCAGGGGAGCCAGGGCGCTGGTATTACTCCCCTTCACAGAGGTGGGCTGGGGTATCAGCTCTAAAATCCTCTGGCTGGGACCCTGGTCCCCGGGGTCCAGAAAGCAAAGCCAGTCACAGGGACAACACTCAGCCATGGAAACTGAACACAGGGACTGAAAACGTCACCCCACTTAGCAGCAACACATTCTTTTAAAAATGGTTTTAGTTGTGTCTTTAACGCCACGGCCCAGACTTCCGGGATGGAGGGGGAACGTGCAGTGGGAAGAAGGGAATCTAAAACCACGAAGGATATTTTTTTTCTTTTTAAGGAAAAGGATGGTTCGCTTTCCCGGCTTCAACAAGGTCCACATGAGTCTGTTGTTTTCTATTTAAAATAGCACCCCACAAGTCTTATCAAATGAAACGCGACCATGTTCTCACTTCCCCAAAGGGCACCTGGGTCCCAGCGCCTGTGCTCAGCACAGCGATCCTCATGTGTGCCTGGGTGACTAGTGGAGACTCCATGTCATTCAAGTTTCCCAAAGGCTCTTTAAGGCGCCACCCGTGTGGTCAAAAGGATAAAAGGGAAACGCAGAGGCTATAAATAGTATTTTCTGGCTTTGAGTCAGAAATTCATTCCCCCTAAGGTTGCAGGAGTTATGGAAGTCTCGAGCATAGGTAAAGTGTATTAAAATCTAGATCTTAAAGGGACTTGCTATGATGCACGGTGAATTGCTGTGTCGATGGCAACCGACCCGTACCAATTCCTAGGAGCAGGGCTATTCTTAGTGTTTGAGTCTTCCTGTTGGGCGAGTCAGAGGATATCTTACAAAACATGAATATTGTTGAGTTTCAGTCATATTTTCTTTTTCTTGTATATTTTATCTTTTAATAATAATTAAAAATGAATGAGAAATCAGATGGAAAAGGCATAGAAATTAAATTACCAGTAGGTATGAATATCAGAAGTGTTTTCTTAAAATAAGGCCAACTTAAAAGCTTGTGTAGCAGACAATCTTAGAAATGAATGAAATTGAAACTGAGGACAAATATTCGCCCTTCCGTTGAAAGGCGACACGTTCATCAGTGGCACTTTGGTGCTTGATACTAAAATGCTCAGGTGGAAGACTACAGAATTGGAGAGGAAGAACAATGGCATTAGCCTTTTGTCTATTACCTACTTGGGAATGAATCTCTCCTGAAAGCCCATTGGCTGCAAGAACCCCGATATTATCACAGATAGCAGCAGATTAGACTGGGTCGCTGTCAGCGAGCTGATAGGTCAGGAGACTGGAAGGGGCGGGGCCACCAGTGCACTTATGGGCAGTCATATCCCATTTTTATAAGTTGAATCTCTTCTAATTATTTAAATCAGGCCATGGGGAAATAAGTAATTTTTTTAAAAGGCATGCATAGCGGGTCAGCTTCGTGAGGTGGAACTGAACATTTGACATTTGTTTCAGTCTGGTGAAACCGCCATCATCAAATATAAAAATTGGAGCTTATTAGTTAAAGTAAAATAAATTGCGCCTTTATTTCTAAACTGTTGCATGAGGGAAGCCATTGAGCAACATCCCCCAAGGCAAATCAACCCAAAGTAAATTAAAAAAAAAATAAAATGAACCCCAACATGTGTGATTACTGTGAAACTTCATGGTGTATATTTTTAGACTTGAACAACAGCGGTTTATTACTATATTTATGAATGATCAAAGTCAATTAGTTTTTAGGGCTTCCTATTTTTCTCAGGAACACAACCTAGGGGTGTCAGGGAAGTTGAACTCTTGCTCTATGCAGTCATGCACTGAAGATGTCATTTATTTAAATTTAAAAAAGCAAAATGGAGGCATTTCCTTCCAATGACTAAAGTGGTTTAACTTAAAGTTTAATTAACAAAAAAGCCACATTCCCATTTACCAATTCACAAAGACAGGTTTTGCTTTTAGAAATATGCCTGAAACATGTACAGATAATTTAGCAGCTGGTGACTATGGAAACATTGCCATTACAATGAAATTAATACGATATAAGCTCCATTTCACATTGTAAACAGCAAGACTGAATGCGAAGCCTATTTAGACTGTCCGGTATTTGTGCAGGCTTTTAAATGAACCATACAAAATCTACATTGTTCTACCTTCTTGTCAAGAGGATCCATCTGTTTCCAATTATTGGCCTTTAATTGATGAAGTTCATCAAATTTCATACTAATATTTTCTATGGACAACTGCAGCATGTCCCAGAATCCCGCCAAATCCTGGGAGGTGGGCCTCGGGTGAGCACTGGGATTCTGCATGAAAGAAAGGAAATTATTGATGCTTTAGAAGCAGTTCATGACAAGCACAGGGTCAAACGGATAATTTCTAATATTTCATGTGATACCTAGAAATTGGGTTCTCCTTTTGGTTTTCAAGCAGGAGCAAATGGGGGGGGGACAACAGAAAATAGTAATTCCCTGTTGGCTTTATTGAGGTATAATGGATAAATAATTGTTACCCATTTCCCAAGTGTATTCTCTGATTATTTGCTGTATTGTAAAAACTGAGTTAATTAACATGTTAAGTTAATTACACGTATCTACAATTTTCTTTTTTTGCTTTTTTGGGTCACACCCAGCAATGCTCAGGGGTTACTCCTGAATCTGCACTCAGGAATTACTCCTTGCACTGCGTGGGGGACCATATGGGATGCTGAGGATCGAACCTGGGTGGGCCGCGTGCAAGGCAACGTCCTACCTGCTGGACTATCACTCCAGCCCTAATTAACATATCTATCATTTCACTTCTTCCTCCAATTTTTCATGGTGAAAATGTTAGCATTCTACTCAGATTAAGTTTAATCATATAATACAGCCTTATTAATTAATCTATACAGTTTTTCAACAGGTTATACATTAGATCTTAAACTCTTATTCCTTGTTTTTTTACTTTTGGGCCACACCTGGAAGTGGCCAGGATTTACTCGTGGCTCTTTTTAATCTGATGATGATCAGGCTTGAGGTGAGTCTAAACATTTGAACATTTCCAGAATGTATGGTCTATGAGGAGACGGACCACAATAGCAGCAGATTCCAATGACAATAATATCTTAGAGGGGTGGTGATGTAGTTCAGCACTTGCTTTGCATGTGTGAAATCCCGGTTTCAATCCCCAGCATTGAAAAAAAAGGGGAAAAAATACTGTCTTTGAAAGAAACTGTACATTGTTCTTCTAGTGCTTATTTGCCACAAGGTCACCACATTATTCAGAGAATAAATAAGGAATCTAAAATAAAATTTGTTTTAATACCATGTCATATTAGGGGCAAACAAATGCTGAATGATATAACAAATTAACCTTCAAAGTACTATCACAATTAAATTGTCACTAATTTTATTACTTGATCATATGTAGCTTGAAAAAAATTGTTTGGAGGGGCCAGAGTGATGGTACAGTGGGTGGGACATTTGCCTCACATGCGGCTGACACTGGTTCGGTCCCCATATCCCATATGGTCCCCGAGCATGGCCAGGAATAACTCCCTGAGTGCAGAGTCAGGAGTAACCTTTGAGCACTTTCCAGGCAGGTGTGACTCAAAAAGCCAATAGATAAATAAGTAAATAAATAAATAAAATAAAGAGGACATGACACTTGAAATATTTTTTAAAAAAAAACATTTGGTGGGCAGGAGCGATAGCCCAGCAGGTAGGGCGTTTGCCTTGCACGCGCCGGCCTGTGCCAGCCTGGGTTTGATACCCAGCATCCCATATGGTCCCCAAGAACCGTCAGGAGTAATTCCTGAGTGCAGAGCCAGGAGTAACCCCTGAGCATCACCAGGTGTGACCCAAAAAAAGGAAAAAAAAAAAACCATTTGGAAATAAATTGCTTTAAGTTGACTACAACTTAACAAAGCAAATGGGAGAACACAGATCTCAACAGTTACAAAGATGTCTATGATCACCCATTTGCTGGATAATATTCAATGCTGTTATTTGAAACAAACATTGCTATTTCTCTGGCTGAAGAAAAGATGGTAGATAATTTTATTGTAATGATCAATTCACAATGTATATAAATATCATTTTTTATATACCTGAAATGAAAATAATACTTCAAAAATGCTAACCATCCTTTAGGCTTAAGGATGGACTCTCTCTAACGTCATCTCCATATCTTTGACTAGTATTTGAAAGTATGCACCATGTACAGATCTAAGATGGGGAAAAAATTAGCCATTAAAGATTGGACTTTTGGGGAGAGGAACCCAGATATGCTCAAGGCTTATTCCTGGTCTATGCCAAGGATTACATCTGGCAGGACTTGGAGGACCATTTATAGTGCTGGGGACTGAACCCTGGTGGATCTTATTGAACGTAAGACAAATACTTTACCTGCTGTACTATCTTCCCAGACCCTATTATTTTCCTGGTTAATCACAGCTTAAAGCAGAAGCAAATGACATTCATGGTAAGATGAAAGGGAGCTTCAATCTTTCAGGACTTTCCAGACTGAATCAGGTTATTTCAGGGTATTTCATACAATTGGACAGACTGTGAAACCTCGTGCCATATAATAACTTGAAGTCAGTGTGTACTTTTTAAAACCAAATCTGATAAAAATTTCTGTATGGTCAATGACATCAAGATCAATTGATTGAAAAGAGTGATTTAGTCCTTTGATGAACGAAAATTGGTCTGATTTAAAAATAAATACAAATCAAAAAAAATAAATAAATACAAATCAAGATACATTAATAAACTTTAGTTCTAAAACTACCCAGAGTTATGAAATTCACAGAAGAACTAAATTCTGAAGTTTGGAAGTACTTGTTTTAGTATTAAAAACTTTTCTAATAGCACCTTAATTAATGAAAGAGTCTCCCTAAAGTGTGTTGACTTCGAATACTCAATTTCTAGGATCAGAATAGGCAGACTAACTTTGACCTTTCACGCTGAATTTTATGATCTCATGATAAATTTCCTTATTTTATCGGTAACTGAAACATAAGCTGATCATATTTTGGAGTTCGTTCAAGTCTCTTAGATGACAACTACTATTAGCTAAATTGTTTCAGTGCACCAGTGCATGAGCTCAGTAGGCTCAAAGAGTTTGTTAAACTCTATCATGGACAATTTGTTCCCTCCTCACCAAGAATCTCCTTGCTCTGACACCCCAAATGATGTGGCTAGATTCTGGCACTAGAAGGAGAAGCAGGGAGAGGAAACAGTCTCACAACACATCTGTGAATCTGTAAGTCATGTGACCCTCCTCCAAGAGGGAGGGAGGTCGTGGTTTGAAACCTCCACAGGGAGGGCAGGTGTGGTGGAGGTGTGAAGAGAGGAGGAGGACTGGGATTCTTGCTTCCATCTGTATTGAAAAAGCAATCTGTATTCACTCCTTCTATGCCTGAACATAGATGTTCCTGGAGCAAGCGGATGCCTTTGGGTTCTACTAGCGTGACACAGGACATATGGAGATATTACTGGTGCCCGCTCTAGCAAATAGATGATGAACAGGAAGATAGTGATAGTGATGCCTGAACATCCAGCCTGGGATAAGGTGCAAGTGTTTTCAAATGAAAGAACTATGATTTTTCTCTTTTTTGGGGTTCGGAAACTCCAGAAAGAAGCGGTGAGTCAGACTGTGACCAATCTTAGGGTCACGTTTGGCAGCTTGTAGACCTAGACAATGCGACCATTGGGTGACCTGTTACTGCACTTCCTGCTGTCTGAGTTGACTCAGACCTTTCTGGGGCTCTAATCTGGGGAGAAGGGCTGGTGTGGGTACACATGGGGTCAGTCAAGAGAGAGTGAGTTCAAACAGATGTGGGGTTAGATGGTAGCACACCTAGTGCTACTCTGGGGCTTCTCCTGGCTCTCACGTTCATGGGACCAGGAATCAGTTGCGGATCAGACGCATGCAAGGCAAGCACCTTCAACTGCTCTCTCCAGCCCTGGGACTTGACTCTTGACTTGTCTCTCATCACATGACAAAGAATTTTATAAACTTTTTCCTATCTATTTTTCTCTGCTGTAAGAGCATCATAAGATAATTCCACCTTCAACTCTGTAAGATGGCTTCGATCATACATATAACCAGGCCCAAAAGGGAAAAGTGTCTGATCCTAGGGGGCTCCTGACCTCCCTTTGGAGGGATGGATTGACCAGTAATGGTCTCCGCCTCTCTGTAATGCTGCGTGGCCCTGGTTCTCATATGCTTCTCATGTTTTGTCCTTTAACTTCCCTGAGCAGTCAAGGACTATGAACCCCTCAGGTCCGAGAGAAAATCAAAATCTTTCTACAACAAGGTTACCCTTTCCTAGAAGTCTGAACAATGTTCATAACATTTCGGTCTGTCATTTCCTCTTTAAAATCTATAAAGTAGGCCTGGGGTGATAGTCCAGCAGGTAAGGCATTTGCCTTGGATGCAGCCAACCCTGGTTCCATCCTGGCATTCCATATAGTCACCCAAGCACCACCAGGAGTTATTCCTGAGTACAGGGCCAGGAGTAACCCCTGAGCATCACTGGGTGTGACCCAAATAGCAAAAATAAATAAATAAATCTGGTGCTGGAGACATAGTACAGCAGGGAGTGTACTTGCCTTGCATGTGGCCAACCTGGGTTCAATCCCCAGCATCCCTTATAGTCCCCAAGCACTACCAGAAACAATTCCTGAGTGCAGAGCCAGGAGTTACCCCTGAGCATTGCTGGGTGTGGCCTCAAAATAAAAACATAGAAACAAACAAATAAAAAAACCCAACCCCTCTAAAATCCTAAACTGGATTTAGGATTTTAAATTACAAATAATTTGATTACAAATAATTATGGTTTGCTTTTCACAAAAACAATTTCTTTTCATATTTCTTTTCCCAATTTCTTTATTAGATCATCACTTGAGCAATTTACTAGTAACTTACTATTCATATGGAATGATACAAGGGAAGATCAGCTTTATATTGTTGTTCATTTGTTTTTCTTTTGATCTTAACTTAGGCTCCACAAATTATAATATTCTTACTAATAAGAGTTTCAGGTATACGGAGCGATAGCCTAGCGGGTAGGGCGTTTGCCTTGTGGCGGCGGCCCATGCCAGCTGGGGTTCGATCCGCGACATCCCATATGGTCCCCGAGCACCGCCAGGAGTAATTCCCTGAGTGCAGAGTCAGGAGTAACCCCTGAGCATTGCCGGTGTGACAAAAAAAAAAAAAAAAAAAAAAAAAGAGTTTCAGGCATAGAGTGTTCCAACTCCAAACTTCCCACCAGTATGAGTCTCCTTCCCAAGTATGCCCAAATATGCCTCCCATAGCAAACTCATTAAACACGATAATTATAAGAGTTTGCGTCACATGCTTCCAATCAGTTGGTTTGTTTTTTGAGGCATGTGTGAGGAAGCACTTGCCTTTTTTATTTTGCAATTTTTATTTTTATTTTATTTTATTTTATTTTATTTTTATTTTTTTTTTGCTTTTTGGGTCACACCCGGCAATGCTCAGGGGTTACTCCTGGCTCTGCACTCAGGAATTACTCCTGGCGGTGCTCGGGGACCATATGGGACGCCGGGGATCGAACCCAGGCCGGCACAGGCGGCGCGATGCAAGGCAAACGCCCTACCCACTGGACTATCGCTCCGGCCCCTATTTTGCAATTTTTAAAATATTGTTGGGGTAGTAGTGGTTTCTTTCTTTCTTTTCTTTTTTCTTTTCTTTTTTTTTTTTTTTTTGCTTTTTGGGTCACCACCCGGGATGCTCAGGGGTTTCTCCCTGGCTCTGCATTCAGGAATTACTCCTGGCGGTGCTTGGGGACCATATGGGATGCCGGGATGGAACCCGGGCGGCATGGGCCTGCCACGTGCAAGGCAAACGCCCCTACCCGCTGAGCATCGCTCCGGCCCCTTTTCTTCCTTCCTTCCTTCTTCCTTCCTTCCTTCCTTCCTTCCTTCCTTCCTTCCTTCCTTCCTTTTCCTTCCTTCCTTCCTTCCTTCCTTCCTTCCTTCCTTCCTTCCTTCCTTCTTCCTTCCTTCCTTCCTTCCTTCCTTCCTTCCTTTCCTTCCTTCCTTCCTTCCTTTCCTTCCTTCCTTCCTTTCCTTCCTTCCTTCCTTCCTTCCTTCCTTCCTTCCTTCCTTCCTTTCCTTCCTTCCTTCCTTCCTTCCTTCCTTCCTTCCTTCCTTCCTTCCTTCCTTCCTTCCTTCCTTCCTTTCTTCCTTTCTCTCTCTCTCTCTCTCTCTCTCTTTCTTTCTTTCTTCTTTCTCTTTTTCTCTCTCTCTCTCACTCTCTCTCCCTCCCTCCCTCCCTCCCCTCCTTCCTCCCCTCCCTCCCTCTCTCTCTCTCTCTCTCTCTCTCTCTCTCTCTCTGTTTTTTCTTTCTTTATTGCTGTAGCTTGTTTTTGCATGCCCAAGAAGAATAAAGTATTCATTTAACTCAGAGAGATTAACTATAGATATTCTTGGTGATGGCCCCCTCTCTCTACCACCCTGGCACTTTCATGAAAACAGAAAACTCTGGGGGGGGAATATGAAAACCAGAGATGCCACATGCAAGTCAGAAAAACGGAAAATTTTACAAGTCATAAAAAAAGCAGGAAACGGAGTTTTAATTTGACCGGATCTCTTCTTTTAAGATTATGTAAATATTCAAGAAATAATTTTAATTTTAAGAAAAGCAGGAAATAAGATTCATCAGAAGACTCCGGTATAGGTGAGCAGGTCCTTTGGGCCTTGGTATGATTAAACCTCAGCTTCACTGCAGGCGGCCGCCGGTGCCAGGCTTTCTTCCTTCCCCGGGGCGGCAGGGAGAGAGCAGAGATGGGGAATGTTACCTACCAGGTTTTCTTCACACAGTTCTCTAAACTGGTAGAATTTCTGGGCCATGAGGAGTTGGGCACTGCCCACAGCAGTTCGGATTTTCCCTAGAACTGAAAAGAGCAAAGATACAAGAAGTTTACACATTATGTCTCGGGTGACATTTAGTCTCGAAAAGCAAAGAGGAAGTTAGGAAAACAACAACAACAACACACACACACACACACATCCAGTCACACCGTGGTCACACAGTTCTCAGGAACTGGATGGCACCAGGAGGCAAATCGCTGTTTTGTTTAGCTTTTTTCTTTCTGCTGCAAAGAAGAAATTTCAAGTATTCACTACTATAGCTAAGGCACGGATTCGTGTTTGTTAGCAATCAAGGCTGACTAACTTGTTCAAATAAAGTCAAGCCCTTCGCCGACAGTGAAGCCAACCCTAACCCGGCGTGGGGAGGAATCTCTTGGCACTCACCAGGTGCCAACCACAGCTTTCACTGTCTGTCTGCAGCTCAGCCACTGGTACTGCTAGCAGGAGCCGTCGCCAGCTGGAAGTTTCTAAGGAGTGAACATTTGCAGCCTGTAGCCTAGGCAACGACAGCTCCATCCGAGCTTTCCCACTGCAAAGACCGATCTGATTGTTCCTGTAGTCTGAATTCCCTAGGATCGGTCCTAACAGCCTGCCAATCTGCAAGTCGCTTCTTGCCTCGGAGCAGCGCACTGGGGCGAACCTGGCATTGCTGGGGCGTGCAGGGCCGGGGCGGGGCTCCGCAGCGAGCCCTAGGCCGGCCTCGTCCTGGCCCAGGCGCTCTCTGTGCCCGCGGGGACCCGGCACAGCTGCGCGGCTGGGGCCCTGCCACCGGGCAGCTCCTAACACGCCCGCGCAGTCAGGAAGGAAGGGGGGAAACTCTGCCGACTGTCCCGTTTAGAAACGCTCGGGGCGGGGTGGAGGCGAGCACGGATGTTTCGGGATGGAAACCAGGAGCAACGTTTTTCGCAGGCGCCTTTTGTTCTGATTTTATGGAGCCTGAAATTCAGAGCGCAGTTAGGTGTCCCTTGCTTGACCTCATTCCCCAGAGTCTCAGGAGAAGCAGCTTCATTTTGGCTCCAGATTTTCTTTTCTTTTCCCCCCTCCTCAGGCTCCAGGTTTTCTAGGAATCTGCTTTTCAGTTGAGAACCTCCAGGCTCAATAAAAGCTCAGCCTAGACGCTGCGGAAATGTTGCTGGATTCCTCACACACACCGGGGCATTTAGAAATACTCTAGGACGGTCACACCAAACAGCGGGGTGCAGGAACTGGGCCTCCAGCCATTTCAAGAAGGCCCTGACAACTGCCTGCCATTAATTCCAAAGACCCACGTGCGGTTTTGTTCTTTATATTTTTTATTTTTGGGTCACATCCGCCATGTATCCCTGGCCAGACCCAAGGGCTTACTCCTGGTCTGTGGTCAGGGATCACTCCTGGCCCACTGGACTCACGCAGTTCTGGGGATAGGACATCAGTTGGTGGCATGCAAGACAGTGCCCTCCCTGCTGTACTATCACTCTGGTCCCAAGACCCAAGGTTTTTTTTTTGTTGTTGTTGTTTTTTGAGGGGAGATTACACCCAGCGATGATCAGGGCTTACTCCTTGCTCTGCAATCAGGGATCACTTCTGGCAGGGCTTAGTGGATCAATGGGGTGCCAGGGATCAAACCCAGGTTGGCTATGGGCAAGGCAAATGCCTTATTCTCTACTCTGTTGCTCCAGCGCCATGCCTTTTTTTAAAAAATCCATTTTTCAAAATACTTTAAAACTGTTACCTCTTTCCCCTTTGAGCAAACATTTGGTGGAGACCTTGCCCTTTTCAGCATCCCATGAAAGGTCCTTGGAATAAATAAGGCTTCAGGCCCAAGGACTTGGATTATAAGGCTTATCAGCTACTAGGCCCTGACAAGCCACTCAATCTGTGTTTCCTCACAGATACATGGTGTTGATGGGTCCCTTTGGAGGGCTCTCTCCAGGCTCAAAACATCAACAGGGGCCCTTGGGGCCGGAGAGATAGTCCAGCGGGTAGGGCGTTTGCCTTGCACGCGGCCGGGTCCATGCCGGCCAGGTTTGATCCCCGGCATCCCATATGGTCCCCGGAGCGCTGCCAGGAGTAATTCCTGAGTGCAGAGCCAGGAGAAACCCCTGAGCATTGCCGGGTGTGACCCACAAAAGCAAAAAAAAAAAAAAAAAAAATCAACAGGGGCGAATGGCTAAGGACAGATTCAACATGCAACAAACACTCAATGAATCATGTGTTATAAGGACCAGGACATTGCACTTCCTCAAAGTGTGGCTAACCATGAGCCTCACTTTCGCTACTGCTCAGAGGGAAGAGGGAAAAAGAGGCAAAGTTCATTCAAGGGTGAGCAGACAGCCTTGGTGGCTGGAATAGGTATGCAGTGTGGATGACCTGTCACAGATCTGAGACATACCTAAGTCACTTCCTAATGGTATGTGGCTTTTAGCAAGCACTACACTTTGCAGCAACTTCACTGCATTATCTGACTAAAAGGATAGCATTGTTTTACTAGAAAAATCTCCTTAGATTTACATTAGAATGATTGAAACTGCTCAGAATTAGTACCTCAGTCTCCTGTTTGGTGGTTTTTCATTGTGATTAGGATCTATTTTAATAGACTTCAAAACTTAAAACTAATAGCTTCTCAGTTATAGCCAAACACCTGAGCTACAAAGGCTTTCAGAACCAGAGAAAATGAGTAAGACCATAATTCTCATTACCCACTAATAAAAAAAGGGGTGGTGGATGGTGGCAGCAATCTTGGAGCTATCAGGGCTATATCAAGTGCTTTGGGTGTGGTTGGGTCATATTCTAAAGGGACACTCAGAACCTCACACATGTTAGGTTTGTGCTCAACCACTTGATCTATCTCAACATCAGACCGTAATTCCCAAATGGAGAGAAAGCTCTGCTCCAAGTGTTCAGGCAGGTAGTGTTAACTCAGGCCTCTTAAAATAAAGCAGGGCCTCCTTTCTCTACTCAACAGGGTCTGCCCTAGACCTAAATTAAAAGATTTGGGTTGACCTTGCAGCTCTCTGTTTCCCAGATTTTGCCAACATACTTTGGTTTGGGGCCACACAGGCAGTGCTCGGGCCTTATTCCTAGCTCTGTGTTCAGGCTATTTTATGGGGAGGGTTTGTAGTAATTACAAACAGTACTGAGTGGTCGAAGCTGGGTTGGCCACATGCAAGGCAAGAGTCGAACCTGCTGTACTATCTCTCTGGCCCAGTGAGCCTGTTTCTGTTGTGGGAATTCCCTACTGTCTCCAGGATTCCTTGCATTTCTTGTGTCTGGGTGGTGGACCTTCCCGGACTCAGGCGGAAGAAGATACTTTGGGCCTAGAGCAAAACTAACTTAGGACAAGCAAAGACTTCCTGCAAAGCAAAAGGAAACCCCCCTTCCCTGCCCTTCAAGTGCTTACTTTCTGGAGAAATAAAATCTCATTTTTGTGGTTTTGTTTTGTTTTGAGAAGCTCTAATGGAGTTTTCTTTGTTTTGCTTTCCCATTAGATTTAGTGTGGAGATAACTCTTTTCCTCTAAAAGGAAACTTTTGTGTTACATTGGTTTTGAAGTAAAAGTAAAAACAAACAGGAAGAGGTCAACACCAGTGGAAGTAAAAGTAGGGGAGGAAAGGCTGAAAGTAAAGAAATTAGGCAAAGAAGCATATTAAAGTCATTTTGAAACTTTTCTAAGGGGCCTGAGTGATAGCACAGTGGGTAGGGCGGTTGCCTTGCACTCAGTTGACCCAGGTTCAATCTCCAGCATCCCATATGATTCCCTGAGCACCGCTAGGAGTAATTCTTGAGCAAAAGAGTGAGGAGTAACCCCTGAGTGATGCTGGGTGTGACCCAAAAGAGCAAAAAAGCAAAAAAAAAAAAGAAAACAAAACCCGAAACTGTTCTAAAATATTCCAAGCCAACCTTCAGAAGGATGGGAAGAAAACAACTTCTTTTAAGTATGTCAGGAAACTAGGGATAAGAGACTACTGGTATATGTGTAGTCATACATAGGCTACCACGACCACTGTGGGATTCCCCATGACTGTATCGTGGCCTACCCAAGACCAAAACAGCCAGAGAGGTCTGAGAGGATAGAGAATCTACAGGGGCTAAGGCTGACCTTCACTTTCGAATATGGACAGTCCATGCAGAGTCTGGGAGTTCATTAATTCAACGAATATTTATTAAGGACATATTTTGTACCATGTGCTATGCTGAATGGTTATGACATTAGAGTGAGTGAGAAAAAGTCTTATCCATATGGATTACATTCCAGTGAGGGATGGAGGAAACACACATCAACTATACAAACACAGGGGCTGGGAGGGTAGCTCAGTGTTATATGCCTTTCATGTATATAAAAATACCACAGAGGTGTGCATTTAAGTGTTTAGGATTTGCTAGATTATTTGCATTGGGACTGAGAGGACTGAAGGCCATGATTGAAGGGAGAGTGAATTACTGAAAGCGATGATGAGAGAACATGATTATTCTAGATCTCATTCATAAGAAGTAGAAAACAGGCAAATGCAAACATGGTTTTGGTGGAGTTTCAGTTGCAATATGAAAACTGGCTGCTAAAACATTCATTTTAGTAAGCATCTTTACAGCCTTAAAAATTGGGAAAAAATTGGGAAAAAATATTTGAAAGTATAATGGATAATATAGCAGGTCACTATGTATGAGCCTTCCCCCACTCATATGTTACTTCAATTTTTCAAAGTTCCTTCTGAGCTTGTTTTCTTTCTTTCCCTCCTTCCACCCATCAAAGAAACGAAGTTCTCCAGAGGTTTCCTCTTCCAGTTCCATTTCCCTCTTTAGAGGAAAGCCTGGTTTTGAGATGGCCATTCCAGTTCCATCTCTGAGTACATGAAAGTGGTTTCTGGGGTCCCAGAGCTGTGACAAGCTAAGGGTCTGCTTGAGCACAAACAAGCGTGTTAAATGGTCAAACCAACCAATCAGCATGGGTAAAATCCTGAAAGCCAGAGTGGAGGGTGGAAAGCTCCAGTGACCCAGCGGATGTGCTCTGGGGGTACTTGGGAATTGCTTTTCTTCACCCCCACTCGCTGTAAGTCATTTCCAATTGTCCAGCCTGAATATAGTTCTTAGTTTTATTATCTATCTCCCTTCAGGCACATCCAACCCATCATCTACAATAAGGGTCTCTGCTTGTTTCTTCAAGCACGCCATCCATTTTACCAGGATTTATACCACCGGTTTGTGTTATATTTAATCATACAACAGGGCTTGTTTGGCTGTGTCACTCGATAGACGTCACACTCATCTCTCTTGGCAGCTTCTACACATGTTGATACTGAAGTGCTTAGTTTTCTCTCTTCCTTCCTCTCTCTCTCTCTCTCTCTCTCTCTCTCTCTCTCTCACCACAAGACAATCCCCAAAGCTGCTGAAACTCAATTCCATTCTTATTCACATCTATCTTTTTTTTTTTTATTTTGCTTTTTTGGGCCACACCCAGCATTGCTCAGGAGGTTACTTATGGCTCTGCACTCAGGAAGTACCCCTGGCAGTGCTTGGTAGCTATGTCGCATGTGGAGACAGGAGATAGGTTTGTCTGCACCCAGGGCTCTGCCTCATGGGCCCTGGATGGTTGAAGGTCTGACATAGAATAAGACTGGGCCCCTGGAATGAACCCAGAGCCACGGCAGAGCCTGATAAGCTACCTGTGGTGTATTTGATATGCCAAAAACAGTAACAATAATGGACCTCATTCCCAATGAATGGAGATGTTACTGGCGCCTGCTTGAGCAGATTGATGCACAACGGGAAGACAAGTGACAAGTGGCAAGTGCTTGGGGTATATGGGATGCTGGGAATCAACCTGGGATGGCGTGTTCAAGGCAAACACCCTCCCCGCTATACTACTGCTCTGGCCCCCTCATATCCATCCTTATCCTAGAAACTTATCCTGCAAGAGATGTTCACTGAGGTTTACAATAAGAAGTCAGGTTCGGTTTAGTTCACCAGACAAAATCAGGAAGAAGATCTTTTTAGAAGGTCATCACTATTTATGTTCTGCAAAAAACAGAAAAGAAAGGAAAAGGAAAAAGAGCTTGCCTCCTTAAATTGAATTACGTGCTCATAGACCCAGTGTGGTCAGGAAGATGTCACTTCACCGGAGGAAACCGGGCTCAGACCAGGAGGTATTGTCCCATGGCCCCGTCTTGCCTGTCGCTTGTCCAGTGGTGCATTTTCTCCCATTGCTCTAGAAACTGGGCCTGAGTGTAACCCAGTTAAGTCACTTGGAGTGATTTCCTTTCTTTACCAACACTTTGAAGCTGAAACTAGGGACTTAGGGAAGCAACAGCAGTCAATGGCGGAATCTATGAAGGTCACCAAGCCCAGCCCAGCAGGATAGAAGAGCAGAGTATATCCATGGGAGTGACTGTGCACAAGGAATTTGGGCCACAGAAGAACCAGGGGTCACCTGGAAGTAAGGGTGGGTGTAAGGTTCCAGTTCGGGTTTTTCCTTTTCAATATTATCCTCAGAATGAGGCGCTGAAAGGGATTGGTTTGGATTTGGAGAGGTCTTTTTTTTTTTTTTAAACAAAAAAACTGATTTTTAAATCACCTAGCTGTAGTAAACAAACAAAAGCACCATTTAGGGCTATAGAGCTATACAGGGTGTATGCACTTGTCTTGTGTGTGGCCAAATCTAATTTAATTATTTTTGGGCCACACCTGGCAATGCTCAGGGGTTTCTCCTGGCTCTGCACTCAGGAATTACTCCTGGTGGTGCTCAGGGGACCATATGGGATGCTGGGGATTGAACCCGGGACGGCAGGGGCCAGCCGTGTGCAAGGCAAATGCCCTACCCGCTGGGCTATCGCTCCAGCCCCCCAAATCTAATTTAAATCCCTGTCACCATATAGGGTCCCCTGAGCCCAAAAGCATAGAGCCAGGAGTAGGTCCTAAGCACTGCTGGGTGTGGCTCCCCCTAAAAATTCAAAACAAAGCAAAAACCCCTTTTAGGAAAGGACATCCCTTCTACTCATTGACTCTCATGGGTATGGATTTTACTTGGGGAAGAGGAAATGGTATAAAAAGCCCAGGGCTAGAGAGAAAGAACCATTTCCATTCACCCCCCCCCAACAATGGTGAACTTATAACAAAGCTCAGTGGAGTTTATACACTGTTGGGTTCAAAAGAGACGGTTTCCTTTGGGGGAAATGTCTGGCTTTCTGCTGACTCAAAGTTGGTGTTTCACATCCTGAGGCATAATAAATTTACTGATTCTCTAACTCCTGAGAGGAGCCTTGCCTCTAGGACTGATGAGGAACACACTGGTTTTCTCATCGTTTCTCATTCTGAAATTGTCCAAGCCCACAGCCTTCTAATTCTGAAATTCCCAGCACAGGCATCAGAAACAGAAAAATAAATGAAAGGATATAGTTTTTTCTCTTCTTTTAATGAGGCCAGTTCCAGTGATGATCTGGTCTTGACAGTCAGTTTGGGCCTGCGAGTGTGGTCCTTGAAACCACTAGGCCCCACCCAGTGGTAATGGGGGGGCTATGCAGGGTGGGCATCAAAGAATCTCATACACACCAGGCTTGTGTTGTAGCACTGAAGATGTCTTCCTAGCTCCATCTCTTTCCTGAAACACTACGTATCAATACCCACAGACCCTGCCTGACTTACCAAGAGATGCTGTAAAGGTGAGGTGCATTCTCCAGGGACTGTACTCTGAGGGTTTATCTCCCCCTTCAGTTTGAAAGCAACTGTTTATTTATTAACTGACCAGATTACAAAACCACGGGGATACCTGAATTCATCCTTCTAGTCAGTCATTGATCTGGTTTTCCCCGTTGCCAACATCTCTACCTTCTACAAAATGGGCGTTTTTTTTAATCCATCTCCTCCTCAGGGAAAAGATAATTTGAAGGGCCAAAAGAAGTTGTTTGCCTCTTTGAAACACTTTTCCCAACAGTATAGATCTCACGAATCAGTCGATGCAATATTTACCGAGTGTTCGAGCCATCAGTGCAGTGTCTGGTGGGGCAATTGGCCTCTGGTGAATCTGGCCATAGTCATGCTTACAAATCATCTCATTTGCTGACTTCCGGTTGGGCACAATGCAACATAGGGGTCCAGAGTCCTCTGTGCGTTAACTGAAGCCTTCCTGAGCTTAACAAAGGTGCCACCAAGGATCTGGTGAAGGCAGAGAAGCTGCAGCATGTTTGGGCCTCACTCCATTGATATGACAAAATCCAACATGGGTTCTTGGTCCAAGTTGTCCGCTTTCCTCACCACCTGAGCCATCTGAATCTCTGTCCCACATCTGCCTGCATTCCCTTACTTAGCTTTGTCCTACATCAGCTCCCTCTTTTGCCTTTCAAAGCATATTTGGGCATTTTCCCCCTCAGGAGCTTAATCTTTAGCTCTGTGAAAAAAATTTTTTTTTCTTCAAGGTTCCCAGCACATCATGAGTCTTCTTTCTCTTCTTTTGGGTTGCTGCTGTAGACTTAGCAAGAATCTTTTTTCTTCTCTTCTGCACCCTCTATGTTTCCAGTTGAAAAAGTGCAACTTTGAGATTTTTTGGCTTTTTTGTCACATGATGGTGCTCAGGGCTCACTGCTGGCTCTGCGCTCAGGGATCACTCCAGGGAGTGCTCTGATCATATGTGGAACTGGGATGGAATGTGGGTCAGCTGAAGGTGAGGCAAGCAAGCGCCTCACCTGCTATTCTGTCTCTCTGGTCAATACTTTGGGTTTTGATGTTTTCCCTGTGGCGCTGTGGAGCAGCACATGCCCGTGGAGAATTAGTCCCTCTACGTTGGTGTTGGTATTTTTTTGGATACAACGCTTCACATTTTCTCATCCCTTCCTGAATACAAATCATCTACCTGGGTCTATTCTGAGACAATCAATACTCCTTTAGGAAAGAGACTGTGTTAGGTGATTTCTCCACTCTAAATACTCAGATAGTGTCTTAAGTTTGTATGTGTTAGGTAGGCTAGGTTAATTTAGGGAGATGTATGAGTAGGTTGGATATATTAAACCCACCTTCCAGTTGCTCGGCCAAAGTGCCTGCCTTGTGAATATGAGGCCATGAGTTCATCCCTTGGTTCTGCCCTGCTGCCCGACTCCATGGCAGAGTAAGCCATTAACCAGGTATGGGTGAGAACCACCAAGAAGGTGTGTGATCCCTGGGAGCACAGTGACTAAATATGTGTGAGCACCGTAGCTAGGAGGGCAACCCATTGCCCATGGCAAGCACATGGGAGAGCCTCTCAGAGACACCGGAAACACAGCAAACAGTGTACAGGCAGACAGCACCGTAGCCAAGTCTGTGACCCTTGGCAGGCACCACCACTGAGTGTTTGAATGCCACCATCACGCATGTGTGACCACCAGACAGCGCAATAACAGCAACAACAAGGGACAGGAAGGTCTGGTGCAATAGTACATTGGGAATGGAGGCGTGCCTTGTATGAGGCCAACCCCTGTTTGATCCCCAACACTCCATATATTCCCCTGAGCACTCTGGGTGTGGTCCACAGATGAATAAACAAAAAACAGAAGGAAAGGGAAGGGGCACGAAAAGGGAAAAATATGTATATATATTCCCAACTTAAATTCTTTAAAATGTATAAAAATTGTATATATACATGTTCTTTCTTTTTTTTGATTTTTTTTTTTTTTTTTTTTGCTTTTTTGGGCCACAGCTGACAATGCTCAGGGTTATTCCTGGCTCTACACTCAGGAATTACTCCTGGCGATGCTTGGAGGACCATATGGGATGCTGGGGATTGACCCTGGGTTGGCTGCGTGCAAGGCAAGCGCCCTACCCGCTGTGCTATCGCTCCAGCCCCTATATACTTTCAACTTAAAATATTTTCAGCTTACAGGGTAATCAAGGTATAAGCCTTCTAAATCTGGGCCATCTAAATAAAGGAGGATGCTGGGCCATCCCACTAGAATTGAAGCTTCCTCTGGTATCTGTGTTGGTTGGGAGCCTTCCGCCTACTAGCATCAGGGTTTCTCACCTTTTCCTGACCTGGTCCCCTTCCAATCCTATTTCTTTCCTGTGCTCTCTGTTCTACTTGGTCCCACTCATCATATACAGTCCTCCAGCCCCTTTATGTGATTTTTCACCTGAGGCATCCCCTGGGGTATCCTGGGAGCTCCTAGGAAACCATATGAACCTCGGTTGAGGAATGCTGGCCCACACGATAATTCTCTTATGAGGCTTCTTTTCCTGTCAAACTTCCAGTGTGATATATGAGAGAGAGCATTGGCACTGAGACAGGAATCATCATCAGGCATACTCTCAGACCATTTTTTTTTTGCCTGTGAAATAATCAAAGTCTACATGGGCTGACACCAAGGCCTAAGTGTCAACACCACTGTAAACACTTTACCTTAATTATAGTAAATTTTTGAGCAGTGTGGGCCATACTCAGCTACTCCTGGTGGTGCTCAGGGATGTTCAGGGTGGAAGCCAGTTAACTGTATGCAAGGCAAATGCTCTCCCCGATGTATTATCATGTTGGCCCCTTAGAGGTATGATTGTCATAGGATTTCTGACTATTTAATGAAATGCCAGGTGAACATTGTAGAAATCACAATTCCTGTATCATGCTAATAATCTTTAGTTCGTGGATATTTACCTAGAAAAGTGAAAGTTGGCCTGATTCAAAACAGCAAATTATTTCTTTTGTTAATCTTGACACTCTGATCCTTTCCCAGCAGTGTGGATTGATGGCAAGTCCTCTTTTTGATGATTTTCACTCAGACAGATTTCCACAAGGGTCATCAGGTGAGTAGGTAGTGTAAAAGGAATAATTTGATCTGTGTGTATGAGGAAGCTGTGACCATCACCAGGGCTTTAGTGACTGTATAGACTATCCCCGATCTATCAGAGCAGGGACAGGCCAACTGACAGCTGCAAAGCAGAGAGTCCCTTAGGAGACAGGTTGGGAGCCATGGCTGGATGTTGCACCCACTCATCCTAAAAGCTGTGCAGAAACGCCTTTACTGCAAATCCTCATCTCAGACCTCCCTGTTAGCAGCAGTTGCTCCTGAAGAGCAAGACTCTCTTCAGACTTGCCCGCTGAAGAGCTGTATTTCATCTTCCACCCAAGGCAGTTTAACTTTGGGTTTAACCCCCACAACAGTCTGCCCGCCCATCCGCTCTCACTGCTGTTCTTTAGTCCTTTGAGATGACCTTAGTTTCCCTCACTGACCTTCACTTCTGGACTTACTCAAAACTCATTCCCTGTTCCCTCATCTTCATCAAGACCGTTACTTGGAGGAGATAAAAACAGTGGCATCGATCAGGCAGGGAAAGTCTCACTACTACTTTATATTGCCTTGCCCAGGGTCCCTAAAGAGTGTAAGGGGTCTGGCGACAGGCAATCAGAGACCCCTTGGTTATGCAGACAACAGCTGCAAGCCAGGTGCCAGCATAAGCAGGTATATTCATGCTCCATGTAAGCTGCCTGTGACCTTTAGCTGTCCGCTCCCTAAAGACTCCTCAGAGGGCCTAAAGGATAGTACAGGTGTCAAGGCACTTGCCTTGCACACAGTGGAGACTGGTTTGATCCCCAGCACTACTTATGGTCCCTGGAGCACTCAGTCATGATCACTGAGCACCAGAGCCAGGGTAGGCCTTAACACCACTGGGTGCTGCCCCAAATGAAAATAAACATGCACGTAATTAAATAAGTAAAGACCTTTCTGCGTCACTCCTTCCGTCTCCCGTATCCTTGGCCTGACTCCCACGGGGCTGCTCCAAGAACCAGCTCCGGTGAGTCCATTCCCTGTCTCTGCAGTATGCCTCTCGGTGAGGGCATTCGCTACCTGAGATGCCTAAGAGAGTAAATTCCTCTCCACCTCAGTTATTATACAATTCCTCTTCTCTTCTACTATGGGCTGAATGGTATCCTCTCCAAATGAACGGGTCAACCTCTCACTCCTAAATGCGCAGTAGGTAAACTCTGGAGGCTGCTCCTTTAAGTGAGGAATAAAGCTTTGGGTGGGTGTGTCCTATCGCTGTGTCCAAAATCAAGTCAATTAGGACATCACACATGCATAGAAGGAAGGCCATGAGGAGAAAGGGCAAGAGGAAGGCCATCTGCAAACCATGTGTTGAGCTTCCAGTGACCAGAGCTGTGGCGAATTTCTTTCAGAGAGGCTTACTTTATTTTATTTTCCCCACACCTAGCTCTTCTAAGGGCTTTTTCCTGCTCTATGCTCAGGGATCACTTTTGTCAGTGTTTGGGTTACCAGAGACCAAAGCAAGGTTGGCCACATGCAAAGCTAATGCCTTAACCCTTGCACTATTTCTCTGTCTTGAGAAACTGAATTGCTATTGATGAGGTCACTCACCTATGACGCTTCATTATGGCAGTCCCCTCAGTGCTCCATTCTCCCAAAGGCAGAGGACCTCTCCTCTCTCTGACCCTCACCTCCCATTTGCCTCACTCCTGGCGGTTTGACTCTTCACTTCCGTCCTGCATTTGCCACAGAGGACGTTCATCTCGGCTGGCCCCGTTCATCTCGGCTGGCCCGCCCGTATGACTGATGCTGCCTTCTCTGTTCCTAAGGACTTTTCTCCTACTCTGTCTTGCAAATGCTGAACACAAAATGCAATCTTAGGCGTTTCTTCTATTTGAGTCAGCCCATTCATTCTCAGTCACTTCAACTCTTAGAAATGGATGTTTATGTTTTACAAATTTGTGCCCACCTCCTTCAGAGTTTCAATATAGAGAGCCATCTACACCTTTCTTTCCCAATCCATTTTCCCTTCCAAAATTCCAACTAGATGAGGACTGAAGAGGTAAAGTGGGACACCTGCTTGTCAATTCCCTACCTGGTTACACTTAGGGTGACAAGGTCACCACCCCATCTGTACACCACGAATACTTTCCCGTCCCTTGCCTAGCTTAGAGGTTTGGTTTTATTCAGGGAATAAAACTTTTGTGATTTTCTTCTAGACAAGAAGTCTAGGGTGACTTCTTGTGTCTTGTTTACAGTGTCATGTTTAGAGTTTTGTCCCTATGACTCATGGGAAATAGCCACATTCCTTCTTGCATACACAGCGGCCTACCTTTCTACTTTTACCTCTATTCTCTCCCTCTATGGTCCCTGTTTCTCAGTCCCTGTTTCTTCAGAGTCTTTGTTCAGACCAAACACTAAGCTCCTGCCAGAATGCTGACCTCAAGCCCCATCTGTACTCGGGTGCACCTCTCCAGAAAGTGCCATCTTCTTCTTCTTTTTTCACACCCAGCAATGCTTAGGGGGTTACTCCTGGCTCTGCACTCAGGAATTACTCCTAGCGGTGCTGGGGAACCATATGGGATGCTGGGGATCAAAACCAGGTCGGCCATGTGCAAGGCTAACACCCTACCCACTGGTATCGCTCCAGTCCACTACAAGGCTAGTCCTGCTCTGCTCCTCAGATCCCTGGAGAGCTGTTTCTACCCACCCACCTTATTCCTACATGTCTGACTTTGTAACCAAACCATGAGTTCTTTGATGGCAAAGAATGTGCCCATGTGACCCCTGGAACACTGTTGAAAGTATAAAATTTTGTTTTGGTCACACCTGGAGGAACATCCCCTCTTACTTCTCCTTCTGTGCTCTGGGATCTTTCGTGGCAGTTCTCTGGGGACCATCTGCTGTGCTGGGGATTGAATCTGGGTCGGCCTATGCAAGGCAAGTAAGTACCTTACCTGGGATATTAACTTCTGGCCCCTGCTGAAAGAATTAAGTTTTGAAATTGATTCCTCTATCAATTCTGTTAGCTAGGGGAAAAAAACACAAACAAACACAAAACAGCTATAACACTCCAGGTCTTAAGCATTTGGGTTCTTTAAAATTGTGCTGTGTTGGGGCCGGAGCTATAGTACAGTGGGTAGGACATTTGCCTTGCACGTGGCACACCTGGGTTCCATCCCCAGCATCCCATATATGGGAAGCCAGCTGTAATTCCTTAGTGCAGAGCCAGGAGTAACCCCTGAATATTGGCAGGTGTGACCCCAAATGCAAAAAAAATATATAAAATAAAAAAAATTTTTTAAAAAATTGTGCTATGTCTCAGAACACTTTTAATAGTATTATCTTCATGAGGATTGGAGTGGGTAGGGTACTTGCCTTGCCAGTCCTCCGAGCTCACCAGGAGTGATCCCTGAGTATAGAGTGAGGAATAAACCCTGAGCACTGATAGGTGTGGCCCCCAAACAAAATATCACTTGTATCACTTGTCTTCCCGTGTTGTTCATCGATTTGCTCGAGCAGGCACCAGTAACATCTCTATACGTCCCTGTTTCAAGCTACTGTAACCCAAGGGTATCTGCTCGCTCCAGGAACACGAAGAGCCTCAAATCATTCGTTCAGGTCATGGGAATGAGGTCTATAATTGTTACTGGTTTTTGGCATATCAAATAAGACATGGGTAGCTTGCCAGGCTCTGCTGTGAGGGTAAAATAAACAAAATAACAAAATATTTTGTTATTTTATTTATTGAAGAGCCTTCTGAAAGGTTGTAGGTGTCAGAACATCACGGAGCCTCATTTGGCGAGGTGCATTTCCTAGGGTGCGGTCTCAAGGCTAAGGAGAGCACAGACACATTGAGATGTGAAGGGATAAACAAAATAACAAAATATTAAAAATAAATTTGATCTTTACTAATGAATTAGTGAATATAATTTTGATTGGGCTCTTACTCCTCTTGTGTTTTTCTTTATAACTCGGCTGTGTTGATTTGCGCTAAAAAAGTCAACATTGGAGTTAATTGAACACATTTGTGGGGGAATTCCATTTTATCTTCAATTTTGTACTTTTTTTTATTCACCTGGCTGTTTTAGGGCTAGAAGGGGTAAAGGCTATTTAAAAATGGATCCCCTACTTATGGCAAAGTCCCAGGGAGTTACGCGACTATGTCTCGGGATTTCTGCCAGAGATTATTTACTGGAGACTTTCTTATTTACCACTGTGGCCTCATGGAAAAGAGTTTCTCCAACTGACTGTTCAGCTGCTTCTCAAACACATTTATGATCCGATGCTGCTGTCGACAAAAGGTCTCGGTGGGGAACACAGCTTGGTTTCATTCCTGCTAACACTGGGTGCTCTGCCTTTAATAAGAGTGCTTCTCCCCCTTCTATCTATCTATCTATTTCATTCATTTATCTAATTCATATCTATTTATTTATATCATTTATTCATATCTATTTATTTATTTATTTATTTTTAGGAGCTGAAACTCAGTGGCTGATGAATAAAGAATGGAATTCTAGATTAGAAAGCTTCCCATTGACTGAGCCCAGAGCTTGCACAGGCCTAAACATGGGGGGTGGGGGGGCACACAGACATTGTTTTGTCAAGAAACAGTTTGAAGAAATTCAGCTACTTTCATTCCTCCCACCCCAAGCCCATAACCCTGACCAAGGGATGCCTGAAGCCACCTTTCAATTTACGGAGTAGTAGCATGACGTATCTCACAGGGATACTATTTTGTGACTTTGCAGTTTGAAGGAATGAAATCAGCGAACATGTCTCTCAGTGATACAAAAGAAGGGAAAGGGAAGGCTATTTTTGAAGTTCCTTGCAGTTCTATTCCACAGTTGTTCTTATGAGAGAAATTCCCTGTTCACCTGCCTCTGAGAGTGAGTCCTGTGCACAATATCTGTCTGTCTGTCTGTCTGTTTGGACACAGTAGCTTTGAGAAGTGAGACTCTATTCCTTGACCTGGTTTGGTTTCTGCGTGCCAGGTCCTTTAACTTCTCCATGTGTCGGTGCTCTCCTTAGCCTTGAGACCGCACCCTAGGAAATTCACCTCGCCAAATAAGGCTCCGTGATGTTCTGACACCTACAACCTTCCAGAAGGCTCTTCAAAAGGCACATGATACGCCATTTCACTGCTGTCACCTTCTCTGTGGCCTTTAAGAGTAAGAAAGAAAGAAAGCAACAGAGAAAGGAAAGAAAGCGAGAGAGAAAGAAAAGAAAGGAAGAAAAAGGAAGGCAGGTAGGCAGGCAGGAAACACGCCAAGAGTGTGTATGCTTGTGTGTCTCTTGCAGCGACTGGCATGGGAAGGAAGCTTTTGACGGTCACCTCTCAAGGTGGGTGAGAATGAGAGAGAGGAGGGAGAATACAAAGGCTTCTCTCCCATGAGAAATACCCAGAATTTGGGGCGGAGTGATAGCACAGTGGGGAGGACGTTTGCCTTGCATGCGGCCGACCTGGGTTCAATCCCCAGCATCCCATATGGTCCCCTGAGCACCGCCAGGAGTAATTCCTGAGTGAAGAGCCAGGAGAAACCCCTGGGCATTGCCAGGTGTGGCCCAACAAGCAAAAAACAAACAAACAAACAAAAAACAAACAAACAAACAAACCAGAATTTCCCCTGAGTGAGGTGTCAGCCCCTCACAGCTTCACAGGCAGCAGGCAACTCCAGGTAGGGGAAGCTCGGTGATGCCACCGTTAGATGGTCACAGTGTGGACTGTGCACAGTTTTGTAACTCAGTCTGAAACCAGCCAAACCCCATTTCAGGTTTCATCGTCCACCTTCGCTGCCAAGTCTTCGTGGGCAGACTCAGAGCTAAGTTTCACTAACTTGGATGCTGTTATGTCGCCAGCTGAAGGTGAAATTTATTTCCCCCTCCCTTGCACATATATCAGTCCGTTTCAGATAAAGCCTGAAAATTCTCCTTATGACTTGCCCACAATTCAGGAGGCAAAGATAGATTTCCCAGCACAATTGCCCAGTATTCCATTCAAAGGCCATTGAAACCCGAGGCCCATGTTCTCTGCCCACAGAGGTAGATGCAGTTCTAGTCAGAAGCATTCAGTTCCATCTGGTTGTTTCATAGCCAGTCAGATAATACCAGACGTATCCATGTAACATACAAGCCCCTGTCAAATAGCACTGAACCATCTCCCCAAGACAGCTGTTTCACACAAGGGTTCCATTGTCTGAGGAAAGCTCGGATCATTTTACTTCAAGTGCTGGGGAGCAGCACTCCGTCAGCTGCTGGCTGGGAGGAAACCTCTCACTACAGATTTTCATTGTTCTCTTACCAAGCCCAAACCTACTATCAGCGACTGGGGATGAACATTTAAAACCAGTTCTCCTTTTGCTTACGTTTACTAATTTTTGATTTTTATTTTCTTTTCCCTCAGGGCTTGTTCCTAGGTCTGTGCTCAGGTATCACTTCTGGCAGGGTTTGGGGGATCATAGGGAGATTTGGGGACTGAACCAGGCTGACCATATGCAAGGGAAGTACACTATCTGTGGTGCGATCTCTCTAGGTTTCTGCTCCTATTTTTATTTTTTTAAAGAAGAGCTCTACACACAAAGTACTTATGCTTCCAGAGAGGCCCGAGAGGACTGCCAGGGCCTGCTTTCTGTCTGTCCTCGATTCCATACATCCATTCCATTTTCAGGAATTGAGAAACTACTTTCCAGTCCTGGGATGCTCCAGGCAAAAACACTGGGCTAGAGAGAGAACTCAGCAGGCCGGGCTCATGCTTGACATGGGAGGGTTCGGGATTCAATCCTTGGCACTGCATGGTCTCCTGAGCACTGCCAGGATGAACTGCTGAGCACAGAGCAAGGAGTAGCCCTGAGTATCACTGCCTGTGCCCCCCACTTGTCACTTGTCTTCCTGTTGTTCATCAATTTGCTCGAGCGGGCGCCAGTAACGTCTCCATTCGTTGGGAATGAGGTCCATTATTGTTACTGTTTTGGCATATTGAATACACTATGGGTAGCTTGCCAGGCTGTGCCCCTCAATCCCCCCAAGCCAAAACAAAATCATCTAGGGAAGCAGTTGTGAGAATTAGGATACGGACTCATTGAAAGATGGGTCACAATAGTTATTTCCATTTGATGTCACCTTTCTTCCTCAGTTCTCTAATAGCGATACTAGCCCCCTTCTCTCCTCCTCCCCCTCCCTGGCTTAATGAGTACTTCCAGGGTCCCAGAACAGCTCACTGGGTAGAGTGCTGCCTGGCAGGCATGAGCCCATGAGTTCCATCCCTGGCCTCAGCCCACATCCTGAGTGTGGTCCCAGCTTGGTCGTGTGTGATCCTAGTGTCACGGCCCAGTGTGGCTCTCTAGTGTACCACCTCCAAAGACACAAGCACTGCCATCATGTGGTGTGACATTGGGACATGACGGCAACAACAGCAACATCAAAGGAAAGGGGGAGAGGGAAAAGTCATTTAACAACAAAAACATAATACACTGGTCAGAGAAACAGTACAGGAGTTAGGTGCTTGCCTTCAATATGTCTCGCTCTGGTTTTATCCCCAGTACAAGGAATGACAGTACAACAAAAGCCAGAAGAAGCCCTGAGCACCACCTGGCTTAACCCACCCCCACAAAAAACAAACAAGCAAACAACAACAACAAAACCCCAAGGAAACAAAAATCCAAAGAAAAAAATGAACACAGCTCTGTACCTCCATTTCCTGTTGCACAAATAAGTTCTACTCCCAATTTTTTTTTATTGATTTAGGTTTGCTACACAAGTACTATATGTTGCTTTCATGAAGACATTCAACATTCATGAAGACATTTAGTCTTATCTTGATGAAGGCCTATGAACATAACAGCATGGTTGTTCTCCCTTTGGTTACTGTAAACTTATTTTGAGAGGAAAGGATTTTCTTTTTCTTTCTTTTTTTTCATTTTTGGGTCACACCCAGTGATGCTCAATGCTTACTCCTGGCTCTAGTACTCAGAAATTACTTCTGGTGATGCTCGGGGGACCAAATGGGATGCCAGGGATTGAAACCCAGAGGAAATGATTTTCTTATTATGGCTAGCCACATTTAAGTTTTATCATGTCTCCCATTTAAACAGAGGTATTAGGTATCTTTAAGAAACATTGTAAAATATTTTAAAATTGGGATGATTATGGCCCCACACAATTAATTAAACAAATATGGTTAAAGTATCCCTTTATTCTTCTTTATTCTATTTGTTTTTCATGATGACTTTCTTATTATTTTAATTTGTTTATTGTTTTTGGGCCATACCTGGCAGTGCTCAGGGTTTACTCCTGGCAGTGCTCAGAGATTATTCCTGGCGGGGCTCAGGGGATCATATGTAGTACTGGGGACTGAACCCACCTGGCCTGTTGTACTATCTAGCCAACCCTCCAAGATGACTGTGAAGATTTTCTCTTCTGGGAGGGGGCTTGTCAAGAGATTTATTGAGAGGCTTGCCTTGTAGAGGACCCAGAAACACACAGATGGCCAAGAGAGAGATATCTCACTTTGACCCACTTTAACAGAGTCATTTATTGTTGTATGCAGATTTTTTTTCCTGGGGTCCACTCCTGGGCGCAATCAGAGGAACCGTTTGGTGAGAGGGGGCACGGGATGCACTCAGCCTTTGAGCTCTCTCCCCAGCCCCTACCAGATTGGATTAGGTTTGTTTTTAAAGCTGTTAACTCAGAAATGGACTGTGCCTGACAAACAGGATTGGTATCTCTTCCTTACCACCCTCTTACCAAAAAGGAGAAGGTTAAATAATTCGTAAAACAAAGACCCTTTGCAGCATCTTGCCCGGTTATCAGAACAGAATTGTGGTTGTCAAGGAACCAGAGGAAATGCGTTGGGTGAACTTGGGAGGACAGCATGGAGGAAGCACATGGTCTCATTATCTTGTCAAATGTTACTCATGTTGTATCTGATCCGTCAGACACTTCTGTGTTCTATGACCCTTGATGAGATTCTGCCAGAGAGCGGTTTTGAGTGCAAATAAAACACCTGCCACGGTCTCTAGTCCGACTGTCAGGCGTACCATGAGGACAAGACAGAAATGCTTTATGTTTCTGTGGTGTGGAGGCTGGCTCCAGCTTTCTGATTAGATTCTCAGTGAGATCATAAGTGGGGACTCTGACCTGGGCTTTCACATTTTCTGCTACATGCATTAGAATCTGAAATGCTTCTACAAGGAAGCTCCTGTTTTGTGCAAGAACTTCAAGTCCCTAGGAAGGAACAGCCCCGGAGGGCTGGATGATATGGAAGAACAAACCAGAGCCTTTTGGGTGTGGCCGTGGCTGGAGCTGCCCACCTCTCTGACAAACTTACATGTCGACCAGAGCAGACCATGATGGTCCTCAGGAGGTTGTGCTCTTCCAGCCTCTGACCACAATAACTGCTAGTTACTCATTGAGTAATTTTTGAGCTGTGTAGAATTAAGGGCTTTGGCACATAAAATATTTTGTAAAACAGACTTTGCAAAATATTTCCAGGATTCACAATGCATATTCACTGGCCCCGCCTATAGCCCAGGAATAGTCCAATGGGCTCTAGGTATAAGGATAAATGAGATGCTTCTCTTCAGAGCACTCCCTTTGTAGTTGAGCAGAGACACACCCCAATTTAGCTGGAGAAGCATTCCACAGGACTTGAGGGAACAGGCAGCTCAAATCGAGACTTGAAAGAAGAGCCTTATTTTGTAGGCTCATTGGACTTTTTATGAATAGATGTTACTACTAACTGGAACCAGCTTAATTAATTAATTTATTTATTTATTTATTTATTTATTCTTTTTTGGGTCACACCCGCGATGCTCAAGGGTTACTCCTGGCTCTTCTCTCAGGAATTACTCCTTGGAGGTGCTCGGGGAACCATATGGGATGCTGGGGACTGAACCCAGGTCAGCTGCGTGCAAGGCATAAGCCCTACCTGCTGTACTATCGCTCCAGTCCCTGGAACCAGCTTTAGACATTTTAAAAAGCATGCATAAAGGATTTGAGTTTCTTTGTTAGTAGTTTGATGTAAAGAGATACAATCATATATTAAAGAATTGATGATTTGAAATTTTCACTGAAGATTTTCACATTGTATTATAGGGATCCTACTTCATCCCCTCCCCCTTTTTTTTTTTGCTTTTTGGGTCACACCCAGCGATGCTCAGGGGTTACTCCTGGCGGTGCTCGGGGGCCATATGGGATGCCGGGGATCGAACCCGGGCCGGCATGGGCCGGCCACGTGCAAGGCAAACGCCCTACCCGCTGGGCTATCGCTCGGACCCCCCACCCCCCCCCTTTTTTGAGCAGTGGAGATTTATCAGGGATTGTGATGCGGGGTTTAGGGGTACAACAGCTATGACTCAGGGCTTTGATCTTTCTCTTTTATTTATTGGTGTTTTGTGTATTTTTTAATTAGAAAAGAAAATCCTGATAGTATTATGTTTCAAACTACAAAGGGAGAGTGACTCCCCAGTGAAGCATGTTTGATTGCCTCCTTGTCATCTAAGACTTACTTAGCTGTGTGCTTTTTAAGCAGAGCACAGAAAACTACTCCCACCTTTAATTCTCTTTGTCTGTTTTCCAGCCGTAACCCTTAAACCACTCCCACATTCCCCCCACAGGAAACTTGTTAAAAGAAAGAAGTAGATAGGAAAAAATTAATCTCTACTCTAAAGAAAACGTCCTCAAGAAATATGGCTTAGTAAAAAGAGGACGGGGGTTAGAGAGATACTATAGGATAAAGTGTTTGCCTTGTACACAGTGGACCCAGGTTTGAGCCTTCAGAGCCCAAATTGTCCCCTGAGCCCAC